>JANHFL010010225.1:16088-27349 GCA_032468155.1 Oxyrhabdium leporinum | reverse complement strand
CCCATCCTGTCCCACCCCTCCCAGAAATCTCCACATGTCTCATTTTAGATGCGAGGCAAGTGCAGGGCCCATGCAGAGATTCAGGGAGGGCAAAAAATGGGCCTCCCAGAGGCGCCAGAAGGCCAGAAATGGACCCATTTCCACCCTCCAGAAGGCCTCCAGAGCCTGGGGGAGGCAGTTTTTTTCCCTTCCCAGAGGCTCGAGGAAAGCTTCCATAGCCCAGGGAGGGCAAAAACACCCCTCCATGGTGCAGGAGGATGACTAGACCAAGCCCACCATAGCCATGTCCACCCAGCAACTGGGCAGTGAACCCGTTGCTGAAATTTTTGAATCCCATCCCTGGCTGGAGGCACATTTGGCATTTTTAAAGTGTGTGGTGATCTTATATCCAGAGTAGTTGCCATGGCAATCAGAGCCAGTTCCAAAGCAGGCATTGAGCAAGATGCTGTCAATTATTCCCAATGGGAGATTGGAAGGGTTCAGATGGATAGCTGAAGGGCTGATTCAGAGAGCCTGGGGGGTTCCAAAGGAGATATTTAGGGCACCTTGAGATCTGTGGGAATTTTGTAGCCAACTCCTGGCTTATTTTACTGAGTCTCTCTCTCTCTTTCTCTTTGCACACTGTGGTGGACCATAGTGATTTTGAAGACATTCTGTTCACTAATCTCCATTGCATTCCTGGATAAACCAGTACTTGTGGTTTACCCTCCTGATTAAAAAAACAGTTTGTGTGTGAATTTATCTTTGCTTCTGGCCTATGAATTGTTCATGGTATTTGTTTTAGTTGCTGAATAAAGTACTACAGAGATAATTCACATCTTCTGCAGGCCTACCTGTTGATATCATCATGATTGGCATCTGAAATTGGCACCTGTTTTTAAATTGCTTTCTAAATCTGAACCTGTGAGCTGAGGCACTCTTGACTAATATTGACTAACCTGACTCTTCTCTCATACATTTCAGAACAACCACAATTCACACAGGTTTAGCTTCTATCACATACCCAACTTTTTTAAAAGGGACAAGAAAGATCATTTTTAAAGGCTGTGACTGGATAAATTAACACAGAGAAAATTATTAGCACACGCTCGTATATTCCATTTGTTCCAAAGAGTGAAATGTTTATCAAACATAAAACTGACCCGTTGGGGGATATTATTTTGTACTCTAAACACTATTTTCAGTGATGATATTTTCACCATCCAGAGCAGTTTTGCTTTGCATTGCCAGGTGCTATAAAACTAAATTGCAGACTACATTGAGTATGCTTCAGGTTGCATTTTAATCTGTATCATATTTTCTAAGTGTGCCTTTCTCATTTTTGTGGAGTTACAAGCTTTCTGATGATAACTATTAGAGGGCCAAACTGCACAGCACGAAATATGAAACACACTGAAATTATGGATTATTTTCAGTTACCAAGCAGGCTTGAGGGAAAAAGAGAAGATGAAGTGGGCATGCAGCAAAATTAATCCAATGTGTCTAGCTATGTGAAAAATGGTAACAAACAAAAATATTTTAGTAATGCCATGATTAATTTGCAAAGCTACATGATTAACACTCCAAGAATCATTTTTAATGCAGAAGTGATGTTGAACCAAGCTCATGAGAGCAAGTGGCTGAATAAATGGGATTTTTTTTCATTCCCTCTTCCATTCTGAAAACACATATAAATTGGCAAAATAACACATTGATTTTCAAATATTTTAAAGAAAATATTACCTGAGTTTTGGAAAATTGCTTTCTTTGCTATGCTTTGCTTTAGGCTATAGTAAAACAACTACATGCACTAGGAACTTGCAAAATCTTTAACATCCATTTACTTTTAATACATACAGTTTCCTATATTCTTTCTCTCATCCTTTATTTCTCTCTATGGATTGATCATTTTTGAAACAGGATGAAATACGGCATCCACCTTTAATCTCATACTGGTGGGTTTTTTTTTTCTTTCCAAAGCTTTAAAAAAAACCCCATATATTAATCCTCACTCATTGTAGCCTATGTTTTATTTATTTATTTCCTACTCCACCTTTATTATTTATTTTTTATACAAAACTCAATATATCTAACACTCACTCCTCCTATTTTCTCCATAACAACAATCCTGTGAGGTGAGTTGGGCTGAGAGAGATTGACTGGCCCAAAGTTACCCAGTCGGCTTTCATGCTTAAGGTGGCACTAGAACTCCTGGTCTCCCTGTTTCTAGATTGGTGCCTTAACCATTAGAACAAACTGGCAGTACCCCAGCTTCAGATGTATGAGGGAATATCTAGCGGGCTTTGGGAACGTAGTGGAAGAAGCAGGAGCATTGCAAAAGAGACACTTCAGCCCTAAGGAGTAGGGGAAGCACATGAAAGAGCAATTATATACATACCAGTTTAGTCCAGAAAAACAGAGGAGGTAAGAAAGAAACTCAAGATGACCCTCCCTTGAGTCCCTTGTTCTCTTGTGGAAGGAAGTGAAAATCTATCAGGCCATCAGGATTCTGTTACTTACTGTAAATCAAATTCTTGTAGATCATGTGGTATCTTAGAACAATTAGAACAATTAATCAGTATAAAGACTTGCCTTCAGAAGTTGTGGGTGCTCCAACACTGGAAGTTTTTTTCAGAAGAGATTTGACAACCATTTATCTGAAATAGTATAGGGCTTCCTGCCTGAGTAGAGGGTTGGACTAGAAGACCTCTCTTCTAGGTTTGTCATTCTGTTACCTATTTCCTGACCTGGTCTACCTCAAAGTGTTGACAGTGCAGAGTCTCACATTCCCTCTGAGCTAAGAGACCACAAAAAACTATTTGAATTTACTAAATCCTTGTAACCATGTGAATCAATATGAGAGATATGGAGGAATTGATTATCTGGCAGTTCATGTTAAAAAGAAAGAAAGAAAGAAAAAGGAAAAGATTTCAATCTTTTTGTGATTTTCCACAGCAGAAGAGAAACAGGAGGTTAATATAAGTGCCAAATGTCTTCTTCTATTTGTCCTATCCAAGCAGTACTTTGCTAATAAATATCAACTATCCTTTTATGAATTTGGTGAAAAGTCCAATGTAATGTTCTGTTCACCTTTTCTTTTGAGTAAGTGTTGTTTATAATATACCAGTTTAGTACAATAAGAATTAGCAAATCCCATTCTTTCTTGTGCTCTTCCATTCTGTTTCTCCTTCCTAGTACAAAAGCTACATGTACATCATGTACAACTTTTGTACATCAAACAGCTTCTCCTCCTCTTCTTTCTCAGTTACTGAATCGAGAATTCATTTCAACGAATGTTCAATTTGTTTGCACTTCACATGATACTGGAAGCAAAAGTATTGATTCTACCCCAAAGATTCACACTGGAACATCCAGTGCATTGGATGGTGAAATACCATTCCTGGAAATCCATTCCTTCCATCTTGCTTAGTGGTAAATTAAATAGTGAGATGACATCGCCAGTATAAGTTCTGCCATGGGGTAGTGGAATTGAAGGATAATGGCATTGCCCAGAGACAAGGGTTGTAGAAAAAGAGGTGGCTTGTTTCTTCTACCAGAAGGAAGCTTATTTACTCTAAGTTGTCTTAGGAATCTAATCTAAATTCTGAGTAGGTGTCCTCGGTGCACCCATATCACATTATTTCATGAAAGTTCCAATCCTTTTACATTTTAAAGATTAGCAGAAGAAAATAATCACAATCTAGCCAAGACAACTGGAGAGTGGGAAGGGTAAATTATCACCAAGAATGTTTTTCATCATTTGTTCATGCAAATTTAGAACCTGAAGTGAGTGAATTTTAAAAAGTGGCCATTTTGTATCACCTGCTGTTTTTCTTTTTCTTTTTAATCCTCTATTTAGAGAGTTTTGCAGCTGTTTCTTTTTTACATTATCTAGAAGCAGTGACCATGTTTCCAGAAATGGGGAAAATATAATATGCTGATATAAATGAACCCAAGATGTTGCAATAGTACTACTGAAACTTTGGATTGTGAATCTCACCTTCTTCTCCCAAAAGTCCCCAAAATCTATACACCTTACTTTGCCAAGGTAGTACTGCCTCCTACCTTTGGTGTGAAGCTTGGTGCTACCACATATCTCACTGATGCCAAAACTGTTACTTGCATGTCAAAGGTGACATTACATAATATTTTAAGTGACACACCAATATTCACCAGTACCCAACAAAAAAACTCTTACATGATTTTTAGAGAAAGCATGTGTGTTATCCCTCTCACTTACACATGCACCTGTGGTTTAGTGAGTTTATTAATATTTCCCAGCAATTCCCTTCACCCCAAAAAAATAGAACTGTCCCAATTAAATCCAGCCCTCAGCAGACCAATGTTAATCTGCGGCACAATGGCCAAAGAGTCCCACAAGGCACTTGAGAGTTTCTCAATCAAAATAAATCCACCAGGCAAACTTAAATCCACAACATGAGAGAGTTCACAAGGCAAGAAAAGTCCAGTGTTTCCAAGGCACGATGCAGGTCAAGGCACGATGTCAATCCAAAGCAAGGCAGGAATCACAACAAGCAGAAAACACACAGCTAGGAAACAAACACATTGTTCCCAGCATTGCCTCCATCTGTCTGCTGTGCTAAATAGCCAGCTTACGGTGGAGCCTATCAAGAATGGTGAGCCATTCTCCTTGAGAGTAGTCTGACTGGCCTTCTCTACACCTGCCTTTTCTCTGCCTTATGTGTTCTTGGATCAGTGCAGAAGGCAGTTTCTCCTCCTCTTCACTGACCAGATGTAGCTGCATGCTTTCCCCACCTGGAGCATCAGCCAAATCCCTCACAGATGGCTGCTCAGAGCCATCAATCAACTCAGCTTGTGACATGCCAGGAACTGATTCATACTCCCTGGAGCTGACATCCAGAGAAATATCTGGGAAATCATCTGGAAGAGTCTCACAACTTGAGAGGACCATGCTCTCAAGCAGACTCCAGAGCCTCCAAAAGTGGTGTAAGAATGAGGAATGCTTTTGCATGGTTTTCAGAGGCTGCAGAGGCTGTGAAAGAGCATTCTCCAAAGCTTCTTTGGAGCAGCCATGGGGATCTTTCAACAGAAGGAGAACACCACCTGAAGTTAAGTGGCACTTGGCAGATTCTGTGGAGCACTAGGTCATGGGGAAATCATGCTATTCCCCAAGGCTTGCATAACTTGGAGAATGGCACAAGGCAGTCTTTTTGAGTGGTAGCTGTGGCACTTGGGCTGAAGTCAAGGCCTCAGCCTCTATTTCAGGCCCAGCCTTGGTGCTGTTGCTGAGGGCTGCTTTTCAAGGTGGTCTAAATTTGAGAGGAGATAGAGAATTGTTTCTCTTTTGTTCAGGCACAGGAATGACATGCCGGGGGAGTCAAATTAGGTATTTTTTGAATTTTTGACATTCCAAGCCCAAAGGGTTTGGCATCATTTACCTATCTTTTAAGGAGCACCTCACCTGGCATCTCTCTCTCCAACACTTTCTGGCAAATTAAAGAGGAGGGAAAATCAAATTAATTATACAGCCCTACTAATACTGGGGTGTTTCTAAGAGAATTGGGCCATTCTTTTCTTCCCCTTTTGGGAAGGCATACCAATCTTTCAAGTTATAAATAAAATCACTTTTCTTTTAAGGACAAGAGAACGTAAAAATTCTTAGATAATGTCCCATAAAAGAATATATCTTAATCTGATAGAGCAGGGCTGTCAAACTCACAGCCACAGGCTGAATGCTGGCCATGTCAACCCCTGGTTTAGCGAAGGAGGAAAAAGTCCCAATATGTCACGTGATGCCACCATGATGATGTGAGTTTAACACCCCTGTGATAGAGGATAAATTACACTTCCTTCTATTTCTATTTAGAGGCCATTCTTTCTGTGAAGGGGGTCAAAACTACATAAATACCTTCATGCAGAGAAACAATAAACACCAGAGACTATAAATTAAAGTAATAACACAATCAAAATTATGTAATTGTACAAAATATTTGTGCCTAAGGTTGTTCCCTGTTTTCTAAGATGGCCTGATACTTCAAACTAAATTCCCCTCCTCCAGTCTGTGGGATTTTTCCAATAAATTGTAGATGGCAAGCTTTTTTTTTCTTTTTTGAAAAGCTCACAAATGCTGTTCCATAGTCTCTTACTTCAACCTTTTGCTTTTCCCCTCACCCATCCCCAGACATGATTTTCTCTTTCGAAAAGGGGAGGGAAAATGTCATTCTACCTGTAGAAGGAGTGTTGTGGAGGGTTCTCTCCTGTTGCTATCTACTAAAATAAACATATCTTCTCAGGAAGATTTTATTTGAGAAAAGAAGAATATGAATTCCTTCTCTGGGAAACAGTTGTTATTCTTGTGAATCCCAGGTGGCATCTCAGAAGAATTCTTTAATTAAAAAAAAAAGCATTAAAAAAATTCCTGATGGATGGCTATGTGTTTTACAGACTAATGCCTAAGAGGAAATGTTTGTACTCTGAGGCCATTTTTTTATATCTACTTGATCTGTAGTGTCTCTGTGTGTGATTGTGAGTGTATGTGTATGTGTATTAATTTACATTAGTCAGCATGGTATAGTGTGTTAGAGGCTGGTTGGACTGGCAGATCCAAGTCCAATCTCAGCCACAGAAACTGCCCAAGTGGGCCAGTCACTTGTTCTCAGCCCAACCTACTTCACAAGGTTCTTGTTGTAGGGAGAAATGGGAGGAGAGAACAATTTGTGCTCCTGAACAAAAGATAAGATTCAAATGTAACAAATACATAAATATTATACAGGATTTTGGTTGCAACCTTTTAATTTTCTTTGGTCAAGGATAACAAAAAAGAGATTATGTATAGAATTTATAAGTTACATATCAGAGAATATAAATGTTAGAAGAGGCATTGGAAATCATCCAGCGGTTCTCAACCTTTTCCTCACCATGGAACCCCTTTAAATACCTTTTGTTACCACGGACCTTGGCCATGGACCCCCCATGATAGAGATCCAAAACACGATCAGTTGATGACATCAGTGTGTATTGTGGGCCCAATTGGCAAAAGAAAGCTCAGGATCATATAGGTTGGAAACATGCAGAAGAAGCCATCATCCTGCAGTGGATCAACAATGCGAAAACAATGATGATGATGATGATTTCTCCAAGGCTTCACAGACCCCCTATGATGACACTACAGACACCCAGGGGTCTGTGGACCACAGACTGAGAGCCACTGATTTAGTCTAACCATCTGCCCAATGCAGGAATCCTTTGCAGAGTTTGTAAGTTTGTAGTGTGTACTATACACACCCCCAGAAAATGATCTAGACTGCAAATGCCAAGGCTAAGAGAAGACACATTAAATCTATAGCTGCTAATGCAACTTTCATTACAACTTACAAGGAAAAGTTTATTTCTACTCAAAATAGTTCAAATCTAGGTATTAAAAGAATTTACAGATTCATAAGCCTCTGAAAAGCTGTTGGCATTATTATCCAGATTTTCAATGAGCAGATTGGGAGCTTATGCTGGACTAGATTTCAGTTAAAGGAGTGTGCAAATGCAGTTAATTGCCTTACCTTTATAAACAAATTAAGCCTTACAAACTGAATGTACAGTAATTTTATAATTTAGATAGCTGTTTCCCAGAGGCAATCACAAACAAAAGTGGTAGGTTTTTATAAGAAAAAAAATGTGGCTAATTATCAGTCAAAATCATTCTCACAGAAAATCTCAAAAATCTGACATTTTGCATCTATTAAAATGGTATTATGCAGATCAGCCTTTCCCTTCTTATTCATTATAAAATAGCAGCAAATATAGAATGCAATACTAAAACATACACATATAAATGGAGTATTAATTTGAATATAGCCATAGAGTTAATATCTTGCTTGATGAGCTTCTTCCACCTTTAGAAACTGATAAGCCTCTACTGGGATCACTCCAAGTAAGAGAAAGCAGAATAACTCCTCCTTGATATTGCTAATCCACAAACTAAATCCCAGTTCACAAACTAAATCCCAGTTTTGCTATAACACAACATATATTTTACAGCATGCAATTCCAAAATATTCATGGACTGCATGGATACCCACTCCCAGTTGTCATGAGCAGCTCACAGAGTTCTGTTGACAGTTGCTATCAAACTGGAGCATCCTTCTTTGCTATGACATTTGGCAACATAACCACTGCCATCTGCCAGGTCACTTGATAGTGCACCAAGCTTAGCTGCTACAATTTGGTGGCAAACTCTCACTTTATGGAGAGGAATTGCCTTGCAATATCTACGCTTGCTTTTATGGAAGGACAGTCTTGTAGCGATGGGCATGGCCCCTTCCTTTTCTTTGTTGTTTCCCCGCCTCTAGGACTTTAAGGCAGCTTGAGGAACACTAGATCACACATGAGGTTCCAATGACAAAAGGAAGATGCTGTTAACACCTGAGTTTGAGTGTGGCTGTTGGGAGGAGATTCTAGTTATATGGGAGAGCAAGAGGGAAAGACGTTCAGGCAAGAGAGCAGTTTCTGGGGAAAGTGTAGCTTACAGTGAATGATGATAGTGAAGGAGAAGCATGGAATCCAGTAAGCCAACAGTAGTATTGTTGAAAGAAGAAGCAAAGCCCAATAACCACTCCACTGCACTGCACTGCACTGCACTCCAAGAAAGATGCTGACACCTACATCCATCCAGCAAAGAATGAAGCACCATTTCCCACCACCACCCAACACAGACTGAAGGACTGTGCAAAGCCAACACTCCATTAGCAGTTCTCAACAGCAGTTGGCAGCAACTGAAACTAACTAATTTCAAGATGGTTAAAGAATTTATCACTCAGGCAAGGATATTTGTATGGCAATGGAAAAAGTAACTGTATACAGGCCTCTTTAGGAACTGGATATACAAATAGGAATAGACACATACTTTAGACATTTGTGTAGGGATGGGTTAGGATAAAATATATGTTTAATGACTAATTATGTGTTCAAATTATGTTTAGTTGAATTATGAACATTTGTTAAGTTTTGTTGTATAATGCACACCTTGCTGGAAACATAGGGAACCTAAGGAAGACAATATTATGGTACTTTCCATCTCAGTGGTCTTTATTATTTTCCTGAAGTCACCTTCCTGTCAATTTGAGCTTGATTTATTTTTGCAATTGGTAGAGGATGGTATGGCTGCTGCTATTGTCTCTGTAACTCATCATTCCATCACTCGGAAGCCTCTCCGCTCACCCTACCCAACTGGAAAAGCTCAATAGGAAGAATGCCTCATGATATTTTCCCTTGGGAAAATCCAAGAAAACTGAAGTCTTCTGAATCTCCTACCAACAATCACACCTAGACTTAGGTGCTAAGAGCATCTTCCTTTTGTCAATATAGAATTAATGGCAAAACATTCACACAAACTCCTTTGCCACCCAGGAACTCACTAAAGGGGAAAACGACACAATCAAGCCATGAATTTGTCTTTTGAAGACACTTGGCAGATTTTTGTTGATTGTTTTGTATGGATTTATCCTTGATAACCATTGTAGGTTTCAAGCCTTTGTTAATGCTATTTTTAATGTGTTGTTAGCCACCTAGAATTGATCCAGGAGATGGGGGAACCATATAAATCAAGTCAAGAAATACACATACACATAATTCTCAAATCAAATAAATAAGGATGAGAAGAAAAACCCATGACAATTTTCTGCACAACAGTAGATTTAGAGCTTTTAGTAAACATTAGGTTTAATTGTGATGGTGAGAAAGGAAGGGAAAGGAGAAAGGAGAAAGGAGAAAGGAGAAAGGAGAAAGGAGAAAGGAGAAAGGAGAAAGGAGAAAGGAGAAAGGAGAGGAAGCTATCTGAACCAGGCAAGCATGGAAGAGGAATAGACACACATATAAACACTTCATCCCTTCTGAGCCCATTGCATAAGAAAAAATCTAGGATTAGGTGGGATGAGGTAGGAAAGACTCATGCCAAAAAAATTTTCAATCAAGTTTACGAATTGTAAACCTCATCAAACTGGTTATAAATGGTTCACCAGCATAGAAGATATCTCCCAAAGTAATAATGCAACCCCCCCCCCCAAAAAAAAAAAACACCAACAGGAATCATTTCTGATGTTTTAGATTCTTAACTTTTATGTAAAATCTTGCTTGCATTTGAAACTGTCATTATACAATAATGTGTCCCAGGTTACTACTATAAAATCATGTAACTGCTAATAAGATCAACTATCTTAAGCTTTTAGAGCTCTGTATGTTGCAATGACAAAACTGTCCTTCATTCATTTTCCATTTACCTCACTCCCTTTTTTCTGTGAGAAATTGTTCTTTTTAATATAAGTGAGAGCTTTCTTTATTTTTACACACACACACACACACACCTTTTTGGCTCAAAATCCTCTTTAATTAGTTTTGTATCTCAATTCCAATTCATTTATATCAATAATTCTTTCTGACAAGGTTTAAGTGTTCTCCAGCAATGTCTGACAAAGGCAACACACAGGTTGGAAAGTTAATGGTGCTTGCCAAGGCGGGAGGCAAATGAGCAGTAACAAATTCATTTACAGGTCATTAAATAGGAAATAAGCAGGCAGAAGGTTTTCCTTGTCTATGCGGGGAAGAGGGAATGCTTTTGAAAAGTTTATTAGCAATGCCAAGCTGGTTCGTTCCACAGTAACATCCAGTGACCAACTTTCAGAGGACAAATCTGTTAATATGATAGCGCTCCAGATATTTCTCATCTTAAATGAAGTATAATGAGAAACAATATTGTGTCGGCTGAGGTAGACCCTGTGCAATGCTAACTATTTTGCCCAGAGGACTTTAAAAAAGCATTCATGCACTTTGATCTCCAAAGCCAATTTAAGAAGCAATAAAACGGCAAATTTTTGTACCCTTGGATATTGTTGACTTGTATTGAACTTTTAGCAGAGATTCAAATTTATATTAAATAAAAACTAGGTGTCATCTTATTTCCTGTGTTTTAGTTTTCTATTTCTAATTAGTTTTGACAATATCAAAATTAAGAAAATGATTTTTCATATAAAGATTTCTTTTCCCATTTTGATGGTTTCCCAAACTGTAAATGAATGTTCTACCTCTTCCTCACAGTTCTTTCAAGGCTAATCAATGGACTTCCAGCCAGCCAGACTACTAGCCACCAGTCCATCCATTGTCAACAGAATCCAAGGCAATTGTAGAAAAAGTTTGAGCACAAGCCGTTTGAACCTCAGCATCATATATATATATATATATATGTGTGGTTATATTTTTTTGCTGATGTTCTTAAAAATTCAGAGAGACTGGTATAGATCTATTTCGGGCTTTTT
>JANHFL010010224.1:230800-248359 GCA_032468155.1 Oxyrhabdium leporinum | reverse complement strand
ATTTCTCCTCTCATTTTCTGTTCCTCTTCCATGATAAAGTAACAATCATAAAATTCCATTGCTTTATCTAATGTGCCCAGTCTGTATCTTTTTTCCTGCCAGGTAACTAATACTCTTTTAGGTATCAGCCATCTGAAATTTACGTTGTATTTAATCAAGACTGTAGTCAGAAAATGGTTTGTTTTCAAAGGTCCCTTACTCTCCTGGGGATCTGCTTCAAGACTACCAATTGCTTCTCTTTGTATTGCAATGGTTCATCTCTTGCCTTGTTGAGTATCTCATCTCTTATCGATTTTTTTCACAAACCTTACATGCACTTCTCTTGGAAGCTTATGTCTTCTCGCATAGTTCATATGAATTCCGAAAGTTTCATCAATTTCTATTTCCATTTCCTGCTTATCTATTCCCATCTATTAACCTTCTGGACAATCTAAAACAGGGGTGTCAAACTCACATCGTCACAGCTGCATCGTGTGATATATTGGGACTTTTTTCCCCTTTGCTAAACCGGGTGTGGGCGGGGCTACCATGTGATGCATCCGGCCCGTGGTCCGCAAGTTTGACAGCCCTGATCTAAAACAACAGGGTTTTTTTTTTATTTAAAGAATCTGATCTCAGTTGGGATGTAAACATTTGCTGACAAATCTTTTTTTTTTTTCCTGCAGATATCATCCCTTTTTTTAAAGAAAAGAGAGAGTCTGCCCAAGTCCCCCAAACCCCAAACCTGAGCTTTAGGAAATTCCTTTCATCCTGAAAGCTAGGACATCTCAAAAAAGATGATCTTGAAAGAAATCTAACTTGAGCTGACCAAAAGTATTTATATGTGGGAATGCATATTTACACTCAGTTTTGTAAATAAGCTGTCAAATGCAACTTTGGATTGGCACAGGGAAAAAATCTTTATGATGAAGAAACAGAAATGTCATTCATGCAGTTGAACTGAAACCCCCCATAATCACTATGAATAAATGTAACCTTAAAGGCATAATCGATATTTTAAAAGTTAAAAACATGCTTTGAACGTGTAAGATCCTTGAGGATCAGATCTTACGACTTTGGAGGTAAAAGATGTTTTATAAAATGTGAGGATCAGCACTCTGCATGTAAATAACACCAAAGAGTTCATACTATAGATATCTTTATTTAAAAGAGATTTGCTTTTGTTCATGAGAACAGAGCACACGGCTGGGAAGTGGCTTAGTGCCAGGATAAAACTGCTCTTAATTTTTGAAGGAGGCTACTGGCTAATTATACAAACTGCAGGTGTGAAGAGAGAAGCTCAAAGTAATCAATAGCAGTAATTAATCTGCTAGACTAGAGCTAAAGAGCTAACAGCTGGACATCAGCAATGGACACATGCAACAAGATCAGCAATAATTACCTCTTTAAATATTGAATTACCATAGTAACAATTAGGTAAATAAATAAATCAAGGTATCAAAGCAAGATGCAAAACTAAAACCCAATCTCCAGAATAAAACTCTTAAAAACACTGACGTCTTATTCTTAAAATTGACTGATCATTGGTTGCATCACAAATATTTTCCAGCCCCTCCAGTTGAGTTGAGTTTAATTTATTTTTCTTCATCCATTTCCAATTACAGGAGAAGTCAAGATTCCAAATGACAATTGCTTAGATACCAAAATGAGTTTTCCGGTCATAAGTTGAAATTGGCACAAGGCTGTTATTCCAAATGTAGAATGTGTTTTTTCTGAATATTGCTCCGCATCCCAGATGTGTGTGTGTGTGCGCGTGCATGTGCACGCACAACTTATATTCTAGCTTTTCCCAAACCATCAGCTTTCTGGAGATTTTTTATTTATTTATTAAATCTTTTTATAATGCTGTTAAAATTGTCTTCCCAAAGAATATTGATAATTCATGAACTGTGTTTGTAAGACAGTTCTGTCACAAGGTCCAAATATCCATAGAGACATGAATTCTGGAAAAACCTATATAGAAAAATAATCTGGGTGGACCACTGCATAAATATTCATTTTTGCATAAATTATTCACCCGCTTAACTGTACTTGTTTGTGTATGCCGTTGTGATGTTCGCCTCACCGTATAATCCCTGACTCATTAGATCCATTTCAGTAATTAATTCAGGAAAAGTAAACTTACGTGGGTGATGCCAGTGAAAATAAGGATCTCTGTAGTCCAGTAAAATCTACTCAATTTGAACTGCCTTAAGCAATTGTGTGGCGAAATTGATTAGCCATATAGCATGAAGCTCAGGACATTATCTTATTCATATTTTTGGTTTAATAATTGTTGAAAACATTTTTACTATCCTAGGAAAAAATAGCAGCAGTATTGTTATAGGCAAGATCAGGAAATTTTTAAAAAAACTTTCTGAAAAAAGACAATGGCCAACTATTTCAGTACTGCTGCCAAGAAAACTATATGGGCAGATCTGTTTAGTCACAGCATTTGAGCTTGACACAAGAAAAAAAATATCATTTTTTATTTGCATGAAATAATCACATCAAAATTACTCTTTTGAGGATGAAGGAAAGGGAAGGGGAAGAAATGAATAATGTTTAGTATAAAACATATCCACTTTGCTTGAATCTGGAACTTTATCAGGTGTCAAAAAGTATAGAATGTTTGATCTGCAGGAGAATTCTTGAGTGAAGTTATAGAGAAATAGTAAGTACATCTGCATACATCTGTGCATTGCAGTCACAGTAGCTATTCTGATGAATAGCTGAAAATGAGGAATGAGATTCTTCCCAAAGCCAAAATGGTCCTCATCCTATTGGTGTTTCAAAAGAGCTGGATGTCCTGGCTTTTCTCCCAGCCTTTGGGAGTGCTGTCCCTTTAAACTGTGTGAGGTTTTTTTCCTAATCTTTTTTTCCGTTTGTTCCCGTCCAATCTACCTCATCTTTGGCATCATCTATTTTTTTATTTTATTTGTGAAGTTCTTGTTGCTCTCTGTGCTGCGTGGTTTGCTTGCTGATGTTTCATTAGCTACTAAAATACCTAGTAATGATTTAGCTGGATCATGAAACATCTTCAAGCAAACTACCCAACTAAGAGAACACCGAGAACTTTACAGTTCAACCCTGAGTGTTACAGATACAGTATTCTCTGTTGTTAGGTGTGAGACAGCATATGCATTTCTGCAGTGTGTAAGGATATGTAAGAGTATATGTTTACATACTGTACACACACACACATATATAGACACGCTGTAGCTCAATACAATGAATACAACTAAGCATCATATCCAACTGTACAAGATTAATTACTTTGCATTCAGTGATTTAAATATAAAATAGTTTAGTTCATACAGTGCTTTAAAAATAAATGTATTGCATGGTTCTCAAAAGAAAATCTTATTTCTATTTTTCCCCTTCCTAATAAAAATGTGAAACAGGATCTATTTACTTACACTCCAGAAACATCATTTTTTTGAATCTTTTAAGAAATCAAATGTATCCTATCACACCTGCATTCTCTTAATGTAGATTAGTTCCTGACAGCATCCTGCATTAATAGCATGATTATTTTGGACTCAAAAAGCCTCATAGAAATGTTGAAAATAAATACTTTAGGACAGAAGGAGCTCCCATGTTGTGTTTTACAGATACAGGGGTATAGCAGACATATTTGCATACAACACAAACTTGTAAACTTATTACAAGTTGTACAGTATGATTTATTATGTCCAAAAAGACAGCATTAAGTCAGACCCCTTTGAAGTCCATTGACTTCAAGTCTGGTGCCAATTCGCCTGGACTGCTAGTAGTTCAGATTCTTGGGCAGGCGTCTCCAAACTTGGCAACTTTAAGACATGTGGACTTCAACTCCCAGAATTCCCCAGCCAGATGTTGAAATCCACAAACCTTAAAGTCAACAGATTTGGAGACCCCTATTTTTGGGTATAGTCCATGGTTATCCATCAGAGCACCAATATTGGTTCGTGTTCAGGCCTGAATCCTAATGGAGAAAAATCTAGATAATCCAATGCCTCTAGGATTCTCTTGTCGCTTATTCCCATCACCCTTTCAACAATTGCACCCAAAAAGAGAATGTTGGAGACTGGACAGAAGTCTTCCATTATGGCTAAATGAAAAGATCTGGTTGTTTCCCCAGTTCTGGGGCCAAGAGATTAGATTAGATGATTTCTATTACTGATATGGAGTCTGTGGTTTATTGTTTTAACTTTGGGTGTCATGATTTATATAGTTGTTGGGGTTTGGTTTTGTTTTTGTTTTGGGGATTCTTATACCCTATCTAGAGTCACTATTGTCAGATGGCTGACCTTATAAATCATTTAAATAAACAAATCTCTCCACTCCAGCCATCAATCTCTATCTGAATAATTTTTTAACTAATCCTCATAGTAGCATCCTATTTCATTATCCCTTCCTTCTTCAGTTGATTTAATTTCCACTGTCCTATCATAATAGTTGCCAAAAGAAAACGATAAAACAATTGCCCAGGCCAATGAGCCAAGCTCAGTGCTGTCTTTTTATTTTAAACAAAAGCATCTGTGTTTGCTTCCTTGATTTCAAAGCAAAGTTGAGAATAAATACAATGAATGAATGAATGAATGAATGAATGAATGAATGAATGAATGAATGAATGAATGAATGAATGCCTTCTGTCCCAAACTATTGTGTTTGAGATAGTATCAAGTGATAACATTCTCTCAGTCAGTGTTGATTTTGCAGCTTCTGGGTAAAAAGAGAATGTTTATCAGTTTATAGTTGGCACTTATAAAGTTCTATTTGTGTCTTGCATTTTTCTAGAAACTAGTCAATATATGTATCTTATACTGTTACTCTGTTATTCTGTTTCTGAATCGTTCAGCAACACTGAGAAGCTAAAGCTCTCGACATTCATAATATGATGACAAGCTATCAGGGAGCAAGGCTAGGCCATAAATCAGTGGTGGGCAATTATGGCAACTTTACAACCTTCCAGCCATGACTTAAACTTCCAGCCATGCGCCATGGGAGTTGAAGTCCACAGGTCCTATAGTTGCCAAAGTTGCCCATTCCTGTCGTAGATGAAATTAGATGTCAGCATGCAAAAGTAGATCCAGGGAGTCAGACCCAAGGGATGAAGGTGGAAAGTATTCAGAACAAACCTACTACAGCCAGAAATGTTTTGATACTCACATGAGAGCTTGATCAAAAAAGGAAGCTTTTCATAAATATCTTATCTAGAAAGCTTCAATGGCCAGTCTTCATGAACCAGTTCAAAAGCTGAGAATATTTAACTGCTAAAAATGCCTTCTGAATTATAGTTCTGGCAATTTACTGAAGGGGCAGTTGCATGCAGCCCAGAGTTTGCTTTGATAGCTCTTGGGGATTGGAGACTTGTGGGTTTCCTTTCAAGGGCCCCAAAAAATAGAATACTCACCAACTCAGATTACAATCTCAGTTTGAAAGGAAATTTTTATTTTCTTTTATATAATTCTATCCATCCATCCGTCCATCATCTATCTCTTCAAATTATAGTTATACTGTGTATAATATACTTGAACATTACAAATTAGAAAAATGCCTATTCTAAATCATAATACTCTGAAATGCAACAATATTGCTAGCATCTAGTCATCTGAAAAAGACTTAGGTTGAAATAATTCCCAGTATCCATACTATTAGCAAAGGCATTGGGTTCCTGACAGTGCATTGTGCTGCCATGTACTGTACGTAAGGCTGCTCTGCTCCTTCCCTTCCCTTCCCTTCCCTTCCCATTTTATTTGATAACATAAATAGAATCTTAGACTTCACTCAAGGGGATTCAAGTTGAGTATATCATATTGTATTCTTCTTAAACTTAGTTCCCAGAGCGTTTCCTACCCCCCAATGCTGTTCTGCAGTTCTTGATGCAAATTTCAGTATAATAGCACCCCGTGTACCCATTTCAGGATGTAGTATCACTACCTGGTCACCTTTCACGATCCAGATGCACCATCGTGCCTACAATAAACTACTTAATTACCATAGCTAAGCAGGTGGCTTGTTAAATATTCATTAAATTTCATTTATTCATTACAATAGAAAGCAGTCCTTTTGAAACCTGCCGTTTATGCGTGTGGCTATTTTGTGTAACCATGTGGTGCCATAGTTATTTTAGTAACTCTTGTTCTGCTTGGTGATGCAGCCGTCTGTTATATCCTTTGCAAACGTCTGCTATGATTCATTTAAATCCCATTTTGACTGCAGCCGTAGGGATTTTTTTTTATTTTGTTGCGTCATACTGCGTATCCCAACCTAGGTTCTGCTTAATCCTTAGACAGTAAGACATGGGAGAAGATGATTCTGAATGTAACAGAACAAGAAACTGTTCTTGTGTTTTTCATGCCCCTTCTTCAGGTATAACCTGTTTTTATTTATAGACAGGTATAACCTGTGAGACTTCTGCTATGTACCTTGAGAAGTCAGCAGGCTTTGAGTCAGAATTAATCCCAACACAACGTGTTATGTTATAGAGCATTCTAGACTTCCTCAACCCTTTTTCATAAGAATTCAGGTCTGGGCATGGGACCAAGGCTGCACTGATCCCTCTTTTTATTTTTGTTCTATATGATGTTTATTGAAGCTTTTAAAAAAGAAGATAAAAATTAATACAAACTAATATAAAGTAAAGAAGAAACAAGAAAAAAAAAGCTAGCAAAAAGTGCAAGAAAAGAAAGAAGCTGGAGAAAAATGGAAAAGTACATTGCTAAGTCTTTTGGATGATCTATGTTGTAGCTTGGATGGGGGAAATGTGTCTTTCCTAGATCTTTTGGATTTCTCAGTGGCCTTCAGTCCTATCATACATGGTATATTTCTGGATCACCTGCGGGAGTTGGGGATCGGAGACACGCTTTTAGCAATAGATCTGTTCATGGCTGGGTTTCAAAAATTTCAGCAACTGGTTCTCTGCCCGGTTGCTGGGCGGGTGTGGCCATGGTGGGCATGGCCTAGTCAACCTCCTGCACCACAGCGTGAGGGCCATTTTTGCCCTACCCGGGCTATGGAGGTTTTCCTTAAGCCTCCGGGAGGCCAGAAATGGGCCTGTTTCTGGCCTTCCGGAACTTCCGGGAGGCCCATTTTTTGCCTTCCCCAGGTTCTGGAGGCTTTCCTCGAGCTTCCAGGAGGGTGAAAATGCCTCCCCGGGCTCTGGCCTTCCAGAGCCTCTGGGAGGCCCATTTTCTGCCCTCCCCGAGCCTCCGTGCGGGCCCTACACTTACCTCGCATCCAAAACAGGCCACATGAAAACTCCTGAGAGGGATGGGGTTAGCTAGGAGTGGGATTTGCTGGTTCACCGAACTGGCCATAATATTAGCTACCAGATCACCCGAGCCCGGGCAAACCCGTAGCAGCCCACCCCTGGATCTGCTCCTTTCTTTTTGTATGGCTGTTTTGCAAAGAAGAGGCCAGTCTTCAGAATTTGACATTCTCTCTTTTACTTTTTAATATCTCTATAAAGCCACTGGGGAAGTGCAGTTTGGGATGCAATACCTTCAGTATAGTGGTCTCAAAGGTGTTTTTTCAAAAGGCAACTGGATTATTTTTCCTTCAAGAAGAATGGGGAAAATTTTTTGCTTCTCATCCAAGAAGCTTCATCAGTTGTTCAATATAGTGATGATAGTTATGGGTAATCACTGCCCAGGCCATGCAGATGACACTATCAACACCTAGGCCCAGTGTTTGGAGGCTGTGAGAATCTGGATCAGATGAAACCAGCTGAACTCAAGCAAGGATTACCATTGTTCATCAATGGTTTCTGATCTCTCCAGTGTTGTCTCTGGATGGAGTAGCATTTTTCATGAAGGAACAGCTTCATGACATGAAGTCCTCCTAGAATCACTGCTGTGTTAGATAGCCAGGTAGAGATTGTGGCCAGGGGAGCTTTGTCCAGCTTTGGCAGATCCATCAGTGGCAACCTCACCTGGAATCTGAAGCCCTGGAACAGTTATTTATATCCTTAGCATTAATTGTGTGGACTATCATAGGCCTTGCAAATAGAGTTGCCTTGAAAATACCTGGAAGCTTCAATTAGTTCAGAATGCAACAGTCAGGCTGCTGACTGTTATACTCTGACATGAACATGATACACTAATCCTTCTAACCCCACATACCTTCTTATCAGCTGCCAAGTAGAAGAACTGCTTTTAATTTTAAAGGATTGCCTGGCTTGGTTGCAAGGTCTGTCCAAGTTCTCCAACCAATTTCAACCGGCCCAATGCAGACATCCCAAGAAATCCTCCTGGGGGTTCCCACTATTTATTTATTTGACTGGGCTTTAATTTTTATTTATTTATTTATTTATTTAGGTAAAGGAGATCAAGTTTGCAGGTTGTTTTTCTATTGCAGCGCCTGCTATATGTCTTCCTTAAGATATGTTGACCTCCTATTTTAAATGCATTTTGCAAACTTTATAAATAGAATTATTTAAGAGAACATTTGAATTGTGACAGTCAGCGTCAATTTTTTTATTATGGGTTTTAATTTTTGACTTTATAGAACTTGTTCTGAATTCGGTTGGATGCATCTTTTTCTTTTTATTTTACACTAGTAATGTTTTAATGGCATGTTTTGGAAGCTGTGGAAAGTGCCAAGAGTCTTATAATTGTGGTAGGTAAGAAATTCAATAAATAAATAGAAATGGGCAGGCTTTTGGTTAAGCCTAATCCCACACTGTCGGAAACTAGGAGCTGATGAGGTCTTCTGATGAACAGAGGGGCATCTAATTATGGAATCAAATTAGTCAAAAATAGCCAAGAGGTTGAACAAAGAAAAACCTGGAAATATTTTACTTCTACCTCCTATCCTGAACCATGGTCTTCTGAATAGATCCAATCTTCTGACTTTGCATGAGCCACCTGGGCTGGGGTGATACAGCCCTAAGCTAAGCTAAAATGTGCTAACTAACTTGTGCTGAAAATGGTATGCCAACCAACTAATTCCCCCACTCCCTTTCACTGCTGTTAATTTATTACATAGTCATTGCTTGCCACTGTTTTGGCCCTCAATAACCTTGGCTTAGTTCTGAATCTGAGGAATACAGTGATTTCTCCAGCAAAGGCTACAAGCACAGATATCCGTAAGAGGGATCACTTTAAATTTCAGGAAAATTAAAACACATTTAAGTGTGTGCTTTAAATAAATAAACAAACCATTTTAACATATGGACCCATTAGCTGACCACAACTTTCGGACATTGAGCAGAAATCATAGGGCAACTTCACGAGTGATTTGGAGCTAATTAGATTTTGGCAGGGGAACAAAAATATCGGCTGACAGCTTAAGATTATTCCCTCCTTAGCAAAGTTTGTGCTCATGAAGGACTTCTTTGCTCTTAACCTTCTATGACTGCAACTCTACCCAAAAAAAATAAAATCAAAATCAAAACATTCATTTGTGGAACACAACTTAAAATCTCCC
This sequence comes from Oxyrhabdium leporinum, assembly GCA_032468155.1. Lineage (NCBI taxonomy): Eukaryota > Metazoa > Chordata > Lepidosauria > Squamata > Cyclocoridae > Oxyrhabdium > Oxyrhabdium leporinum. The sequence continues at coordinate 238,966 of JANHFL010010224.1, read as the reverse complement.
TTGATATTTTTGTGGGTTTATGCTACTTCTGCTAAAATAATAGATTTCTGAACCGCTATTAATACCAGCATGAGTTCAGCGGCAAAGGATTCAAAATGTCTTCGTGCAACTAAGGAAAGTGTCTTAAAACAAAACGCAACTCGTGAGAATCAAATGGAAACATGTTGTAATGGAGGACTTCTAATAGATATGTTCATGTCCAATTGGTTAATGCAGAAAGTGTCTGCTCTGCATGTACTTCATTAGAAATGACCTCACTGCTGCTAAGTTGAGGAAAGGGAGAAAACTGTCCAACTCCCATGCTGGAAAATTAAGGTGGTATCTCTCTTGCAAAAAAAAAAAAAAAATTATCTTCTTCAAACATAATTTCCCATCTTTAATCATTTGCCTGGCTTGGAAAGTGCATCATACACATTTATTTGAATTTTTCCTAGTTAGGTTTTGAGTGTCATTTTCATTGCTTACCTCCAGAAAAAGAAATCCCATAGGTTTTCATATGTTCACGCAGCTGCTTTGTAGCATGCGCTACTAGTAGTATTAAGACCGCTTAAGCAGTGTCTTCATTAGTATCCAGGGAAATTTTTCTCCAAGTTCAAAACTGGAAAGAAGCTTTTGAGGAAGGATGAAAAACCTTATCTCCTTTTTAAAAGTCTTTTTAGTACAGACATTCTTTGCTCTTGTTTTTCTCATTAAAAGTTAATGCATTACTGAACTAATTCTGCTATTTATCACATCTCTCAGGAAAACAAAGCTAATTCAAACTGACATCTACCTATGAACTTTGGTGATGTAAGTGGTGATTTGATAAGTAGGAACACATACGAAATGAGGAACATATAGATGAAAGCTGCTGTATACAATATGCTCCGTGTCTTTGTGTGTGCATGCATCTATACCTTTCTCACATATCCTAACCAACGGGCCAATTAAAAAAAAACGTTTCTACAGAATATTTTTATTAAACATCTACAATGCTTTCTGTTCAGCGCTGATCTTTTTCCTGTATGCTTATTTTGTTCTCAATTATGTTTCAGTGGAGAATTAGAGTTTCATAAACAGCGCTGCTCTCTCACACATGTCTTTTCTGTTCCCTGTGATTACATTTAAAAAAAAAGCTAAGGAGTGAATTGTCTAAGTGGACTGGGAAATAAATAGCCTTGATAGAAACATTCTGAAGTTGAAGCTTAAATACTTTGGCTACCAAATGAGGAGAAAGGATTCACTGGAAAAGACCCTGATGTTGGGAAAGACTGAAGGCTAAAGGAGAAGGGCCTGGCAGAGGATGAGATGGTTAGATGGTATCATCAACACAACCAACATGAATTTGGGCAGGCTCTGAGAGACAGTGAAGGACCTGGTGTGCTATGGTCCATGGGGCTGTGAAGAGTCAGACATAACTTAGCCACTGAATAGCAACAAAAAGAAACATTATTCTTAAATTCAGCAAAATTTCAGGATATATTTGAATGTTGTGAAGGAGAAAGCTATCACAGCTATATCACATGGCTGAAAATTCAGGTTTTGAAAACCTGTACAGAATTTTAGAACTTCAGCACAATTGTACATTTTAAAAAAGAATCCTATTTCAGCAGAATTCAGCCCTTTAAATGTTAGATATTTAAAAAGTGTTTGAAAATGAAGTGTTTCAAAAGGGAAAGATCTTTGAAAGATCTTGCACCTACAATCACCTTTACTAAGACATGGGACATTCTTTCTCCGAAAAAAATATGCACCTACTTGCAATATCCTTATACACTGTAGAGGTTTATCTATTCCCCGATTATTTTTTAAGTAATCTGCAAACAGAAATAATACAAAGAAATTCAATTTATAGACTGGACACTGATTGATTAGAAAGTAAGACTCTTGCAATCCTTCTAGTTACCATATTGAAGTCAGTGGGAATTATCTTCAAATAAGATCAATGCACATTCATTTTAATATGTTACTCCTAAAATAAGTGAAACTATTCATTAGTTCTGCAAATCTACTGCCATCGATCGGGTCTCTCCCCAGCTTTGTGACATGTTGTCCATACAGGCAGTCCTCGACTTACAACAGTTGAACAACAGTTCATTTAGTGACCTTTCATTGCTACAACATCCCTGAAAAAAGTGACTTATGACCATTTTTCACACTTAAGACCATTGCAGCATCCTCCTGGTCACATGTTCAAAATTCAGACGCCTGGCAACTGGTTCATATTTATGACGCTTACTACCTTCTGACAAGCAAAGTCAATGGGAACGCCAGATTCCCTTAACAACTGGCTTATTAACTTAATGCCTACAATGATTCACTTAACAATTGTGTTTGTTAAAATGAGGCAAAACTCACTTAACAAATGTCTCACTTATGGTCATAAGTCAAGGACTGCCTGTATATTTCCAGAGAGAGAGAGAGAGAGAGAGATAGAGATAGAGATGTGTGTGTATGTGTATGTGTATGTATGTGTATGTATATGTATATATGTATACGTATATGTATACGTATATGTATATATATGTATATGAGAAAAGGGGGGGGGAGAGAATGAACCAGAAATATGCTTGGAGCAGATAAAAACCAGAGGGAACCCCCCTCTGTGTTTAAATTGGTGGTCTCAGAGATTAAGCAGCAGGAATAGATCCATGCTGATTCCAAAGCTGCCCTGGGTCAGAAACCAGAGGCGCCATAAACAGATTTGGCTGTAATCCTTCCACAAATTATGTGCCCCAGTTTATGAAATATGAGAACCGCATTACAAAAGGAGACCTACTAATATGCGTCATTATACCTCAACAGCATCAGGTGGAAATGCCAAAGAGCTCGCTGTCTTGGCATAGTCCCATGCATTCCCCCCCCCTTTTTTTTTTTATGAATCTCTGCTTGCTTTCTCTGGCAAGGAAAGCCTCAACAGTGAGAAAATGTCGACATAAAGCAAAATGTTAGCCATGCTGCAGTACTTAAAAATCAATATTATTGGCCCGGCTATCAGACAGACTACACCACAGGGGAATATCTTGATTAAAAGCAAAGTCAGTGCCGCAAGATAAGTCAGTCTTGTCAAAAAGCAAGTGGTAAATTGCACGTGCTCCTAGCAGAACGGTTTTCTTATAGAAGTACATGAACATCAAAAGAAAGACACGTTGCAGCAAAATGAAGTACAATTTCTTTTTTTCTAGAAAAGCATGGCTAGATCCACACAGGGATGTACTGGTTTGCAGCTATTATCATTGGGGTTTCAGCTTCCTGAATCAGGATACACACTGGGAATTCATCATCATCATCAGAGTTGGAAAGGACCTTGGAGGTCTGCTAGTCCAACTCACTGCTCAAGCAGGAGATACCCTTTCAGACAAAGGGATGTCCAATCTCTTCTTAAAAGCCTCCAGTGACACAACATCTTTTTGGGGAGTTATGTTGATGTTGAAGAATTCTGGGAATTGAAGTCCTAGTGTACCTGGAAGGTATCAGGTTGGGGAAAGGTTGCCATAGACGAAATGGTCACATCTTCTCAACTTCAGATTTGCTTTGAGTCAATGGAAACATCTCATTTATTGTCATCATCTGTGCAACCACCAAGAGGAAAGAAATCAGGAATTCAGAAGAATGTGTGAATCAGTGTTTCAGCTCCATTAGACATGTTTAATTTTACAGGTGGTTTATTCATTTATTTCTCGATATTCATGAAATGCAAGAATACGAAAAGAAACATGAGTAGCAGATATAAACCAATACAGTTTTTACAACAGTGTGATTTACTATATTTTAAGTAGTTTCCAAGCAGTACCTGCGTCATATAGGTTTGTCTGTCTCTGGGAGGAAAAATAAGATTTTTTTTTAATGCAGGGCTGGCAAAATAAACACCTCTGGGCATAAGGACATCTATAATAACAGTTGTTGGCATCCAGCATTACAATGTTATTGAAAATAGGTATCGTTTTAATTAAGTGCCTCAGATTTGGGAGTACTAAATCTAATTTCAGCAGCTTTGCATTCAATTTCATATGAAAGTTTCAAAATCTTATTTAATACAGAAATATCACCAGCATTACTCAAGAACTGAAAACCTCATGAGATTCCAAACCATTGAGTACGATAGGGTTGCATCATATGCTGTTGTCGATGTGAATGCTATTGGATGATCTCATGCACTTTGAGATGTGATCAACTGTAAGGGGCTTTTACCAATCAAATGGAAGGTACTTTTAGTTACTAAGCTCTACTAGAAAGAAAGAATATCACACTCTTGCCTGTTGAGAGATTGTTATGGAATGTGGTAATTTGTTTTAGGAAAAAAGCAAGTAGATGGGGTTTGGGCCTGATGGGACTCTTAATTTAAAAAAAAAAAAGAGATACAAACATAATCACTCAACTTCCAGTTTAATTTCATATTTATATGAATTGTAATTGTATATCATAAACCTTGTTTTTAATCTTAGGGGATTCTTCAGTTGAAGCTGCTCTCAAACAATTGCCCTGATTTATTCACCACAATGCAGATGATATCTTCTATTTTTCCACTGTTTTGTCATTTTTAGAAAAATAATATTCGAAGTGGGAGAAAACCAAAATAGTTCTGAAATACCTTTTGATGATGACTCCTAGTGCTAAAACCTGGAAGCTTCCTTATTATCAGGAGCATGCAAAGAATTATGTACAAGGGCTATGTACTTTCTCAAAAATTATCTGGAAAATGTGTACATATCTCAACTGTTCATGAAAGCAGCCTTATCCTTTTTCAGGCTTCCTTGTGAGCTGAAATAGATATTACTTCTTCGAAACAAAGATAGCAGAGAAGTCATGAGTTCCATCTTTTTTCCCACAGTAACATAATCAATGGTTTATTAGAATTCCACTCCCTTATATCAGGCTTCCAAGAAAAAATGTCTGTTGAGGAAAGGGAATGACAGTAATTTAGTCATAGATAAATCTACCAGTTTAACTTTAAAAAAAAATCATTTCTTTTATTATCTACCTACTTATGTTTTTAACTTTTAAAAAAATTCTTCTGCTAATGAGCATGCTTTAGACGTGCTTTTTATAGGTAGTCCTCGACTTATGACCACTCATTCAGCAACCATTCAAAATTGCGAAGACTGGCAACTGGTCTATAAAGTTGAAGCTGTTTCAGCCTTCCCACAATCACAGGATTACCATTTGTGATCTTCCCTGACAGCTTCCTACAAGCAAAACCAATGAAGAAGCCAGCACGGAAGGTCCCAAATCACATTGATAATTGTAATTGACTCATAAGTCGCTCTCACCATTTTTGCTCCCAAGAAACCAGATTATGGCACATGAGGTCCGAGGGATCTCATATTCTGTAGCAACTCCCTCACCCACCAAGCTTCCCAGCATTCTCCACTGCCCTTTCCACTCTCACATACATTCCAGTGCTTGCCCACCAAGCTCTTATTTCCCCTAAAGCAGGAATGCTTTCCCCTAAAGCAGGAATGTCAAACTCAAGGCCTGCAGGTCAGATCTGGCTTGTGGGGTGCTTAGATCTGGCCCACAGGGCCACCCTGGAAACAGCAAAGGACTGGCCCGCTGTGCCAGTCCTTCGCTGTGTGCAGCCCTCCCAAGCTCCATTTTTGCTGGTAGAGAGTTGCAGGAGGCCGTCCCAGCCGAAAATGGAGATTGGGAGCCCGTTTTCACTGGCAGAGCACTTGGGTCACCACAGGTGCCCCTGACATGAGTGATGTCAAGTTGGCCACGCCCACCCCAGCCACCCCACCCCAGCCCCCCCGAGATCAAGCACAACACTGATGCAGCACTGATGCAACACTCAATGAAATCTAGTTTGACACCCCTAAAGCATCCATGTGGTTCTGAGATTACCCCGACAATGGGGATTGCTGGCCATTGCTAAGCAATGTGGTCACGTGACATCATGCTAAAGAATAGCACTATCACATATGGATGGATGTAGTAAAGGTTACAATAATCAAGAGTAACAGGAGCAACATCATGAATTACCTATCTTCATGCTGAGCAAGGTTTCACATACCTTTCACCCCCAAAATTAGCATCCTTGCCATTCTTATTGGTCTATTACGCACATGTTCTGCCAAAAAAAACAAAAAAACTAAATAAGTTATAATTCTAGAGATCTTAGCTGTCACACTGGCCACCAATGTATAACATGGATTTTTCTTTTAAGTTAGCATTTGAAGATCCTGGGAGTCATTCCTCATTCTGCCTAGTAATGGTCATACTGGTTTAATTGATACCTTCATGACTGAAAGGCATATATAGAACTGCATGGGTATTCACGTCTTACTCCCATTCCTATTTGAATATACCTTTGCATATAACCGGCTATAAAGCCCATAAGCAATATAGATTCATTTCCGTTTGTGGTACAACATTCCAGAGTAGCTCATAACGCCACCTGTAAATGATGACGTTCCACCAGCCTTTGTCACACACCTTTATCTGCCAATACAAATTCTGACCCTCCAGTGCCCTGGTGCTGCTTGAATCAGTCTTGCTTCTGTCCTTTCTTGCTTACGAAGACCTATTTCATAGTTGCATCTGTCAGCTTCTGCGCTTCTTAAAAGCCAAACTGCAGTGGATCCAATATCCTCAGAAGCCTCAGCCAGGCCCTCTCCATGCCTTCTGGTCTGCACTGCTTCTGTCGCAGTGATTATGAAGGCAGCAGTTGTACTGCAATTAGGATCCTCATGGGCTGCCCAGTCTGCATCAGCCCTTGATGCCAGCTGCTCCGTCGCCAGAAACATCTTCTTGGCATACCTTCCTTGGAGGCCCTTGTCCTTCCTGGAATCCATCTCCTTTTCCAGACCACTGCCTTTATTCCGTTAGGCCTCTGGCCAGCTACACCACCTTTCCCTATTACAGACTTGATTCACTCAAGCAATCCTTTTTAAATGCCACCTGTGCTTCGGACCACAGCCTGTACTTCAGACTCTGAAAACAGAAATTCATCTTCCAAGCATCCTCACTGTTCGTTTTTCTTTCCCTCCTGTTCTTTCCCAGAAAACAGATGTTTGTGAGGGAATGTCCCATCTTTTAGGCCGCATCTAAGGCTCTTCTTCATCTTTATATACAGATGATACAGATTCTCTGCCTATTGTTCTATTTTTTCTTGGAAATTAATCCATGCATCATCTTATTATCGAATTCAAGCCTGTGGACAGTTTTCTTCATTTTTTTTTAATCCATGAAGAAACCTCCTAGATCATTTTTGGAAAGAATCTTATACATACATTTTGAATTTTTAAAAAATTAATTGCTTCATTGGTGCTGAGGATGAAAATGTTAAAAATATACTCGAAGAAAATGGAAAATGTAAGATTTCCCATTTTAATTTTTAAAAGAAAATCTGAAAGTGTGAAAAACACATTAGGTCCGTTCAGACAATCTAACTTATGTTGATTGAATGCTTATCCAGGAAGACCTGCAGTCTTGTTTGGGAGTCTCCTATCTTATACATAACTTCTGAGTAGATATGGTATAAATGCAAATAATACTTGTGTCTTATCTAGGCAATACAGAACTTTGAACATAGGAATGTAAGATTAGAAGTAGAGCCCAAAGTTGTAGGACCATCTAATCCTGCATTCTGCATTACCGAAAGCATTAAAAAAAAAACACCTTCTGGGATTAGAAAGAAACAGCCCCCTTCTATTAGCACATCTCAGCCATTTAAGGCCTGTGCCTTTGATTCAGTAAGTAGAAAAGAATTGTCAATACTAGTAGCCATAGCTGACCTGATCTTCAGTGAGACTGTCCAGTCCTGTCCTGTCAACTTTGTGATCAGACAACCAGACAAGAAGCACATCCAGAAGTGTTAGTACTAATTTTATGGTAATGTGACATTAACAGAATCTTGCAAGTCTAAAAGTACATCTCTATCCCACCCTCACCTTTACAGTGCAAGAAACTAAGGAGGGTCCCTTGTGAGACATTTACCATTGAGAGGGAAGCTGCTTTCTCCAGGTTATGCGTGATTTTATATATTTCTACTATGTTTGCAATAGTGGCGAATATCTGTAGCTCGGGTATAGGATGAGGGTGAAGGTTCGTTCTCCAAGTTTTTGGGTTGGTTTCCAAACATTTCATTACCTGGCTAGGTAACATGTTCAGCGGAGTTTAGGGGATGTCAGTGTCAGTGTTCTTCTGTTCTGAAGCCCTTATAAACAGAACACTGACACTGACATC
>JANHFL010010224.1:204208-216079 GCA_032468155.1 Oxyrhabdium leporinum | reverse complement strand
CCTTGAGCCTGGTGGGATTTGAACTGCCAAATTGCAGGCAGCCGATAGTCAGCAGAAGTGGCCTGCAGTACAGCACTCTAAAACCACAGATTTTATCATTGCTTTTTGTGATATATAACCTATACATTTGTATTGAATTTAATCCTATACAAAGGCTGACCTTTCACAGTTTTTTTTTAAGTCACCTTTTTCAGACTTTTAACTCATGCATTACTAGGGCTGAAAACATTTTAGAGCTGCTAATCACTTTTGAACTTTGGAAATTATATTGTGGTAGCTTACAAAAAAAACAAAACAAAACATTGGGGACTTAAGGAACCACAATATTACTTCCAGAGTTAACATGGCCAGTCAATAACCATATTGACCAGTAAACAAACTGGTGAGATTGCATCTTCCTTGAAGTTCCTGGGCGGCTGTCTGCCACACCAGTTTCACTCTTTCTTTTGGCACATTGCCAACAAACCATAAGGCTGCAGTTTCCTGTCACTTTTTGTTATAAGACACCATGGGCCTCCTTCTTGAAAGAGAGAGAATGCTAAAAACTAGTCCTTGCTTCAAGAATTTGCTTGATTGCTTAGCCTGCTCAGCCCCAGAATTTGAAAGAAATCATTGGGCTTTGTGGGTCCTAGAAAGAGACTCTACAAAGTTACATCAAAAACAAGAATGAGAGAATGGGAGTGGCAGAGTAGGAACTGGTGATCTGCTCAAGAGATGGCTGGTATTTCCTAAGAAATGATATCCTCTGGGCTTTGCTAATCCACACAGAGAACAAGTGCAGTATAGGTAGTCCTCGACGTACAACAGCCGTTGTAACGACCGTGGCAGCATTCCCGCGGTCACGTGATCAAAATTCAGATGCTTCGAAACCGGCATGTCTTTGTGACAGGTGCAGTGTTCCAGGGTCATGTGATCCCCTTTTGCGACCTTCTGACAAAACAAAGTCAATGGGGATGCCAGATTCACTTAGCAACTGTGTCACTAACTTAAAATTCCAGAGCTTCACTTAACAACAGTGGCATGAAATGTGATAAAACGGGGCAAAATTCACTTTAAAAATGTCTTGCTTAGCAACAAAAATTTGGGGCTCAGTTGTCAAGGGCTACCTGTAGTACTTTTTCAACATTGCCCAATGACCTCGCTTATAATCCATTGACACTGCCTGGCTATATGCACTATTACAGGATATTTTTTTAAAATGATTCAGAACTAATATTCTCAAAATACATACGATTTGTGGGCTGTAGGGAAGCAACTGCATTTTAGATCGACATGCCTAAAGAGAGCAGCAGAGAGAGTTACTGCTATTTCACTCTCCTCCCAGCGTCCTTTCTCCTGGTACCCATCTCTCATCCTTCTCAGCCATCTCCAAATGGCAAAACTCAGATTCTGCTTGCTTAATTGGGCCCCCTTGGGGACACCGTACATCTACACTCAGTCAACTGTGTTTGGCAAGACACTTAATGTTCAAGGGTTGTCGGAATCAAGGAAGACAGCCTTCCATTAAAAATGCGTCTGTTTTCCCTTTGTGAGAAGGGGCTCTGAGAATACATGAGTCAACTAAGATGTCAGCATCATAACTCACCGATTATGAGGGTTTGGGCTCATCAGGCATAGTCATTCTGAGCTGAACCATCTCTTCGTCCAAATAAGTCACCTTCATTACTGTGGAGCGTATTAATGTTGTTACAGCTGTTAAGTCCTTGTTTTTGAAGTCATTAGGCCTTGTGCCAGAAAGAATTCCTGGGCATTCTTTCCTCATCAACATCTAACATGTTCCTAGGTTTTCAGAGCTGCTCGGCAGCCAAATCACGCTTATTTAATCCAGATGGATAGCTCATTAAATTATCTCAGGGATGCCCTTTCCTTTTCCAGGGTTTAATTTGAGGGTTAAAACATATTTTGCTCTTGTGGCAGATAGGGGCTGAAGAGGAGATGAGGGTCCATCATTCATAGGGCTTTGATTTACGTGTATTTTAACCGTTTCATAATTGTCTGAATTAACATTTCGAAGTGAGGAACTAATTTATTTGGATGTGCTGTTTATTCAGGGCAGAGGTTTGTCTGTGCTAAGAAATCTGATCTAATAGGATTGGTTTTTATACAGCCATGCTTGGTAAAATTAGCATTCCTTTTAGGAGAGATAAGAGCTGATATGTAGGCAACTGAGCAAAGATGCAGCAAGGACAAGACTGTCATATAAAGATTATGATATATATATATATATATATATTTAGTGTGGGGAGAAGGTGATTCCTTTACAGATAGTCCTTGACTTATAATAATTATTCAGTGACCATTCAAAGTTACAACATCACTGAAAAAAGTGGCTTGCGACCATTTTTCGCACATTGCAACCATTGCAGCATTCCCACGATCACGTGATAAAATTCAGACAGTGGGCAATGTATTTCTATCTTTCTTTCTTTCTTTACTTAGCACATGGCATACAATGTCAGGGAAATCTACACATGCAATGCAGTCTTAACAGTCTAGATTGCTAGTTCATACTGTTTGGCACTTGTGTGCCTATCCTTGGTGCAACATTGGGGGCGGGGGGTTGAACTAGCCTTACACCAATTAGCTAGAAGTGCTTAGGTTCTGGCTCTTCCATCCTCCTTTGTTGGCCTCACCTCGCTATTTCTTGTGTCACAATGCCTCGCATCCAGCCAGGTCCAGCATCGGCTTTCCCCTCCGTGCACACCAACACAGCTAGATTTTTCCCACAGAAGTGGTACCCATTTATCTACTCACAATATTGCATGCTTTCGAACTTTTGGGTGGGCATGTGCTAGAGATCATGTGGCAGGAGCTCATTAACGATGCTCAAACCTCCAGAGTGCAGACCATTTCTGGCCGGTAGTTTCAGCATCATTAAGCCATTGGGCCACCGCATTCTCCATTTGACAACTGGCATGTATTTATGATGGTTGCAGTGTCCCGGGGTCACTTTTGCAACCTTCTGACAAGCAAAGTCAATGGGGAAGCTGAATTCACTTTGCAACCGTGTTACTAATGTAACAACTGCAATGATTCACTTAACAACTGCGGCAAGAAAAGTCATCAACTGGAGCAAAATTCATTTAACAACTGTCTCGCTTAGCAACCAAAATTGTGGTCCTAAGCCAAGGACTACCTGTACTTTTCAAAGTGTGTTATGCCTGTTTTATAGCACACATAATCGTTTGTCCATATACAGCAGAAAATGGCACTGATAGTTAGCAGAACTTAAGAACTTAAGCTTAAGGACTCTATGCAGCCCAAAGCCTTCTGGCTGCGCACTTCTGCTTTAAAGAAAATACAAGGTAGTCCTCAAATTACAACCACAATTGAGCCAAAACCTCTGCTGCTAAATGAAACATTTGTTAAGTGAGTTTTGCCCCATTTTACAACCTTCCTTGCCACAGTAAAGTGATTCACTGTAGCTGTTAAGTTAGCAACACGGTTGTTAAGTGAATCTGGTTTCCCCATTGACTTTGCCTGTCAGAAGGTCACAAGAAGTGATCACATGACCCCGGGACACTGTGACCGTCATAAATATGAACCAGTCGCCAAATATTTGAGTTTTGATCTTGTGAACAAGGGGATGCTCCAATGGTTGTAAGTATGAAAAACGTTCGTAAGTCACTTTTTTCAGTGCCGTTCTGATTTTGAATGGTCAATAAATGAACTGTTGTAAGTTGAGGACTACCTGTATAGAGTTGATAGACTCTGTCTCCAAAACATTTTAGAATAGCCTTTTTTCAGCATGGTTTCTCCAGCTGCGTATTGTCATCTCCCGCAATTCCCAATAAGCACAAGCTTTGGGTGATGCAGTAAGAGAAGACTGCAGATTCTTTGCCAAGTGGCTGTCCCAAATAATTACTGATTTTAATGTTATTGACTACATGAAAAGGATGGAATGGATATCATGTCCTGCTCTGGTTCTAAGATCAGAGCAATGTAGGAATGTATTGTGAACATCCTTATCTCCTTGCATTTTGCTTTGACTGGATGGATATCATCCACAGGAGAGAACAAGGACACTTTGACTCTTCCTAACAAAAAGCAAATAGATCCAGAATGAAGAATAATATAAATGATAATAACCATGAGGGGCACATAGACTGTAGGGACGGTGTGCGTCAACTACCGTAACTCCGCTTTAACCACCTGGGGAAATATAAAAATTGTATAGAAAAGTTTGACTTTGAGAATGAATTAAAGTGTTGCAAATTCCCAAGATCCAAATTCTTCTAGAAATCCCCCATGAAGAAGATGGATACACCTTTAGAGACCCTCAGAAATGCTTTTACTGTCTTGTTTTGCAGTTATTCACTCAAAGAACATCCCTGATTCATGACTCTCAGATCCACTGAAGGGTCTTATAAATTCCCTCAAGAAACAGGCATGTGTCTGGCATATGTTAAAAAAATACCCCCTAGTGCCCAGTTCTCTAAAGGGACTAATGTTAATTTGGCAATAATACTTTTTTTAAAAAACTGAAAAAAACCTTCATATTGTTTTAAAGCACATTCTTTGACCTTGTTTCTACATGATAACAAAGTATATTGTGCTGCAATGCAGCTTCCTGTAATCACTCCAATTAAATTAAAGAGGTAGGACTGAACTGGGGTAAGAAGAATCTGAAATGGGAGACGACATACATTTGTCTGCATAGGTGGAGATCCAAACACAAGATTTACTGTCACTTAGAACAGTTACTTTTGTGGAAGAGAAGATTGGATTGACAGAATCTAGCTGTTTATTTGGATAAGCAGGTAAGTAAATGAATAATACAGAGGAGTGTACATTTCATTTAAAAAAAAAGCTATGAAATGAGTTTTGAGTAAAATGTTTGACCTGATATTCAGCTCTTTGTTTTTAAGCAGATAGAAAGACTAGATTTTAGATGGCAGATTTTAAACTGTGGACTAGGTTCTGTAGAATTAGCTTCTCTCAAAAGAGCTTGTATGATCCTCTTTATCATATAAGATCCTGAGGCCTAATTATAGGATATATGAATAAGGTTCCCGACAGACTACATGCCCTTCTCAGCAAATCTTGATCCCATTTCAGTAATAGACCTCCTAGCATATTTTCTTGATACTTTTTGTTAATTTTATTAGAAGGATTTTAATTGGAGATTAAAATAATTTTAAAAAGTCTCAAATGCATCTTGGCCTCTTGGATATTTTGTTGTCTGGTCTAAGAATAACAGTTGGCTTCATCTTTAAACTGGAGTGTAGCCTACGTTGTTTTCTGAACATCGGACATCACCTCTATTTACTATAGTAAAAACATAAATGAATACCTGTTGTAATCTTTGTAATTTAGTATTCTCTTTTTTAATGGCAACAATAAAGAATATGGAGGGATGAAGACAATCACATTTCAAACAAATAGATATATAAATTTTATATGTCTATTTGTTAACATTTGTTTTTATAGGATGATTTGTTCTCTGCAGCTGTTTCAATGAACAAGAAGTATATGATGAAAACGAGCCTTGGTAAATTCTCTGCAAATTTCACAAAAATTAGAAGTTTGCACAAGGTCAATTTTTACAGTTCAGGTTTCCTTTAAATGGTACCTTTCCCTCCTCAAATAGGCAATTTCTTGAGAGGGAGGGAGGGAGGAATTTCAGTACTGCTGCCTTTCCTAAAAGTCTCAGAACATCAGTATTTCCCAAGTCAAGAAACCCAGATCACAGTTGTGTCTTTGCTTGGTAGAGCCACAAGAGAGGAGACACCAGAGGTGGCAAAACCATCTCCAAACACCCCAGCCAAAACACCTAGCTAAAACTGGCTGCCTTGATAGCATGAACAATTTGTTGTTGTTTTAACCATCTAGTCGTGTCTGACTCTTGTTGACTTTATAGGCAAGTGCTCTCCACACTACCCTGTCAAGCACAGCTTCTTTCAATTGTTGGATGTTCAACTTTGTATCAGATTTGATGTTATCGAGCCAATGTGTTCTTTGCTTGCCCCTTCTTCTTGTTCAACTAACCATTCCTAGCATCATTGCCTCTTCTAATGAATTTGCAGGCGTGACATGGCCAAAGTAAACCCGACATAATCTGATGATTTTAGCTTCTAGTGACATGTCTGGTTTTATACGATTTAACACCTCTCTGTTAGTTACTCTGGCTGTCTATGGTATACACAATACCATATGTCTTTGGTAATTTATGCCAGCACCACAGTTCAAAGGCATCATTTCTTCTTCAATCAGCCATTCTTAGTGTCCAACACATGAGCAACTTACAAGCAGGAATTTAATAGCAAAGTGCTGCCCTGCTTTTTGTTAAACAGGCAGACAGTAAGGAGGTGGTGAGATCAGATTATGAAACTATGGAGAAGGTTCACATATATGACTTAGGAATTCATTGGCCCTGAAAAATTGACCTGGGTATCTCCCATATGATGCATTGCTGAGAGTGCATTTTCTGTTCACAATAACCAACACATGATAAACTCCTTCCCCTCACTTGTTTAGTAGTATATAAGTGTTTTGGGTTTTTAAAATAGATTTTATTAATCACATATAAATGTTTTGGATGACACATGAAATCTGATAGTTGCATAATAATTAAATAAGGCTCGGTGATGGGTACCCTTTTATTATTTAATGTTTACATCAAAGCTGAATTTCATTTCCCTTCTCTGGTCGGTAAACCAATCTCCATGTATTCTGGTAATGTATTAATCTCATCTGTTTCTCAAGCAGAACTGCAATTCCTTCATACTTTAGCATCCCACTGTCAATTGGTAATGCTAGAAATTAATTGCACAAAACCCAAGGTGGCCATATTCACCAAGCAAAGCATGAATCGTGCCCCACATTTGGAACATGGATGACTACCAACTTGAGCAGGAGAAGGCTTTCAAATGCCTTGGCATCTATATCCAGTCATCGTCTTCCTGGAAGCTTTACTTTCCAAACAATTTTTTGTGAGCCTCTAATGCAATCATTAGAGATTCAACCCATAGGGGTAAGAAAGACATGCCCACCGCAATTAAAGTTTTTAAAGCCCAAACGCTAAGTGTTTTAATGCACGGCCCTTAATGTTCCACTTACAAGAACACTCGAGCATTAGAAGCTGGACAATCTAAATTTCTGAGTGCTTCAGTTTTCCTGCTCTGTCACTAATGCACTCCTGCATCTAGAATTTGGCTTTATTTCAGTCAAAGCTTAATTACAATTCTGCCAGGGGAAGTATTGGCTCAAAAAAAGGTGAGGAGGAATGAAATTTTTAGCTCCATTCTTCTTGGAATGGATGGCTCACCTCCCAGTCTATATCTTTGCTAGGCTTGGGTAAAGCCAGAAAACACCTCAAATAGAGACATTTAGTTATTGTTTTATAAAGAGATAGAACCAGAATTTATCTATGCTACAATGAGCTCATGTAGCCTCTTTTTATATTTCCCCTATATCTATATCATTTATTAATCCTGCCTTACTGGTGACTTTTACAGAGACACAATGGAATTCAGTAATACTATTGGACAGATAGATGGAATTCCTTACCAAATATTTGCTCAGGGTTTGAAACTGAGACAGTAGAACATGTACAAGTAGTCCTCAACTTACAACTACAATTGAGCCCCCAAAAATTGTTGTTAAGTGAGACATTTGTTAAGTGAGTTTTTTATTTATTTATTTTTAGTTTTACGACGTTTCTTGCCCCAGTTCTTAAGTGAGTCACTGCAGTTGATAAGTTTAGTAAAATGCTTGTTAAGTGAATCTGACTTCCCCATTGACACTGCTTGTCAGAAGGTCGCAAAAGTGGATCCCATGACATTGGGCCACAGCAAAATTCGTAAATATGAATTAGTTGCCAAGCAGCTGAATTTTGATCACGTGACCATGGGGATGTGGCAAAGGTCATAACTATGAAAAACCTTCATAAGTCACAATTTTCCAATGCTGTTGTAACTTTGAACGATCACTAAACAAACTGTTGTAAGTCGAGGACTACCTGAATTGTACTCTGGAAATATTCTGTCTGCCACTTTTAGAGGGAAGACTTAATCTTCTTTCTAATTACAGACTATTCAGGATGCTTTTACATGGCAAATGTGTGTTACAGATTCAATGACCAGGACGACGAAGTCTCTAGAATTAAAGCCAAACGTTGTACCTTTAATATAACAATTAGCAAAATCACAAAATAAGCGTCTCACTTATTTTGGCCATGTCATGCGGAGGAATTCAGTTATGTTGGGAAGGGTTAGTGGTAGAAGGAAACCAGGCCACCATCAAAGCTGACACCAGCCAGAGCATAGAAAAACTCAAAGAAGTAGTGCAAGATTGTAGGATGTGGAAAGACGTCACCTGACCCATAAAATCACCAAGAGTTGGACATGAGCAACTGGATAAAATCATCATCACAATATAACAATTAGGAGGTTTTGGATCTGACTGCTTCCCAGCAGTCTCTCAGGCATAAATAGGCTTGTATTGGATTATCATAGAATGTATTTTTTAAAACTTTTATAACTGTATATTTCAATAAACTAAATTCTAATGGGTATACGTAACTGCGTGTATATGGTAATTTTTATCTTCACTAAACAATACGAATCCTCCTGAATAATAATATTTAAGCAATAACACTCTGTGACAGATTTGCTTTTAGCTCAGGATGTTAATGCCCCTCGTTAAAATTTCTTAATCATAAAAAAGGAGCATAGCTTAGCTAAAATGCTGAACGTGCATTGAAAATATCCGGTACGTTCAGTGTTTGACCCAGGTATACCAGCAGCCTTCAAAATCTTAGAAACATTGAGTCTATTGGAGAAGGCTACCAGACAGAAACTAAACCAACAATCTGTTATTATATATAAAATAAAACAACCATGGTGGCACAGTGGTTAGAATGCATATTGCAGGCTAATGCTGCCCACTGCCAGGAGTTTGATTCTGACCGGCTCAAGATTGACTCAACCTTCCATCTTTCCAAGGTCAATAAAATGAGGACCCAGATTGTTGGGGGCAATATGCTGACATTTGTAAACCACTCAGAAAGTGCTGTAAAGTGTTGTGAAGTAGAACATAAGTCTAAGTTTTATTGCTGTATTAAAGAACTAAAAAGAGAATAAATGTGGATAATATATGAGGAATTTGGAACAGAGAATTAGAATATTCCTGAATGAAGGCAAATATATGTGTCCCAGGATAATGTTGCAGGATCCAATCTGGGTCGATCATGGGGACCAGAGGTTTAGTCTTCTGAGCTTTCGGACTCATGCTGGAGCCCATCTCTTCAGGGAATGTCTCTCTCATTAGAATGTGGTGAAAGTACCAAGATCAGGGACATGGCAAAGCCCAATTGAGAAAGGCTGGAAGGCTGGTAAACACATTCTGGTGAGAGAGAAGTTCCCTGAGGATGGGCTGTAGCAGAAGTCTGAATTCCCAGAAGACTAAACCTCTGTTCCCAGTTACCGATCCAGATTGGATCCCACTATTAGAGTATTTATTCTATATTGCAAAGCCAATGATTTCAGCATTTAAGAAATGTTAAATAAGTTGTGTTATATTTAAAACATGGTTAATGTAACCAAACTAAAAACTGTAGTTGTGTTCATTGGGCACCTAAAAAGCTCTCCTTTTTTAATCAGTTTGAAGGATCTTTAGTGACATGCTAGGAAAATGTCCACTAGTAGTTCTCTTTCAGTTAAACATTCCAGGTTTCTTGGAAATGAAAGATTCAATGTACCAGTAATGTACACTCCAGAAACCTGAAGTTGATCAATTTATAAGAACTTTAGTTTTCTTATGCCTGCACTATTCCTGAAAAGACATTTATGTATTCGTATCCAGAATCTGAAAACTGGCACAGTGACAAACTTTAAATTTGCTTTGAATCGATAGGTAAGATTGGTTATACGGTAGGTGGATGGTTTATTGTTTAAAAAAATGAATTGCAATAATTTGTTTAAATATAAAATTAAAATTTCAAAATACAAAATAGCAAATTTTTGAAATTTTGTGTTATATTATTGGATTTTTCCTTTTTATGTAATTTTCTTTTTGGTTTTTTTTAAATATATTATTATTCTTTTTCTGATTTGACTTTTTTTTAGTTAGCTTTGTATAGTTTATTTTATGCATATAATTTTTTTTATAAAAGTTTTATAGCTTAACTATAAACCTATTACTAATTGCTACTACTTACTACACTTGCAAGGAAAAACATATGTATTATATGTTTCATACATATATTGTACATATATTAAAGATTTCTATTTATTTAAATATTTATATTTAATACATATCATTTTAGCCATTGTCTATCTACTGCAGGATGAAGGCCTCTTGTACATGTTTATATATTAAAATGCAAAACACAAAAGAAAATTGCTCAGACTATGGCACCACTAGGTGGTGCACAAATACTGCACTACAGTCTCTTGTAGCTGTTCCACTTCTATAAACCAGGAAAATAATCACTATATGCAAATGGCATTTGCAAAAATAATCCATAACTGGTTTGTTGTGAGTCAGAATATCCAGATTGCCTAGCTGAATATTGATGCTTCTGGCATATTTTAAAGTCAACAAAGACACTGTTCAAACCATTAGAAGATTGCTTTGCTCTTAATTAACAATACATTTCTATATGCATTAACTTACGAAGCACAAATTGACTTCATTTGGTACAAAACTACTAATATTTGTAAATTAAGATTATAATAATGATACAGGAAGTATATAGTATAGTGTTATTATCATCAATCCTGGAATGCAATGCTGATGCATAAAGAATCGGTTCTAATACTGAAAATCAGCATACTTCATTAGCATTTGTGTGCCCATTTCTCAAATCTAGAGGTTTTGCACTGTGTAGTTTTCATTCACTAAACCAGAGAAGAGCAATTTTTTTTAGGTCAAGAGGCATGATTTTTCAGTAAAAATGCATAGGCTACATATTTTTAAAAATGAACATACTTCTGCCATTTGTCTGTATCCACATCAGGGGTGTCAAACCCGTGTCATCATGTGACTATCACAACTTTTTTCCCCTTCGCTAAACCGGGTGTGGGCATGGCCAGCGCATGATGCATCCAGCCCGTGGACCGGGAGTTTGACACCCCTGATCTACATCATAGCTCAGGGAAAGTTAAATTCTCTTCTTTCTCACCCATATAATTGTAGGGGCACATCAAATATCATACATGGAACATTCCTATAATTTCATAATAATTCTCAACCAAGATAACCTACTTGTGCAGGCAGTTTGGCAAGGCACAAAATGACCAGGTGAATTGGGAAGGGTATAAAGTAGTCTTCCCCCAACGTAGATAAGGGATGGATATCCTTCACACGTATGGATTTCATCTCCCAGAATTCCAAATAATGAAATTCGTATACACATTTGCAAGGCAGCCAAATTTGGGGAAATAAATGTAAAAATACAAACTCTGTAACTTGAAAAAAACAAATCTAGCAACAACGGTGAAAGTTTTCGTGCAGATTTATTCCTTAATATATTTCCACTTCCCAATCTATCTACCTAGTAGCTTCTAGGTTCTATTGCATTCTGTAGCTGGAGAGTCCACATGGATTCCATGGTCATTTCCAAAAGGAAAAGGAATAGAGTTACAGGTTTTGCTTGTTTGTTTTAAAGGAGGGAAGATTATACCATTGGTTGGGGAATTTAGCATATACCTTTTTTCCCAATCTTTTTTTTTTTGCACCTCCAAGGCTGCAAATAGAAACAAGGAATGCTGTTTTAAAAAAAAAATGTGACCAGACCTGGTTGGTATGATTTTTTCCTTACTAAGAAATGCAGAGGTGGTATTCAGCTGGTTCAGACCGGTTCTGACGTACCAGTGGTGGAAATTTTGAGTAGTTTGGAGAACCGGCAAATACCACCTCTGGCTGGCC
>JANHFL010010224.1:191127-203665 GCA_032468155.1 Oxyrhabdium leporinum | reverse complement strand
CCCACGCACCCTGTTTTTGCTTCCAGGAGGTTGATGGGAGGCCCACTAGACCCAAAACGGAGCACGGGAGGGTGGGACATGGCCCAAGCCATGCCCACAGAACCGGTAGTAAAAAAATTTGAATCCCATCACTGAAGAAACAGTTAACTACTCAAGGCTTTCTCCTGGCAAAAGTCTTATACACTTATAAGCATTTGTGGGAAGCTTATAATTGGAGGAGGGGGTGAAGATATGGGATCTTTTCTGGGGGTACAGTTCATAAAGGCAGGAAAGACTTAGTCGGAAAAAGGTAAGAACCCTTGTTTGCATAATGTAGATTTTCGAAACCATTCAACATTCTCAGGGAGAAAGAACTGGAATCAGAGGATTATTCATCAACATTATTTTTTAAAAAAAAGAAAATATAGCCTATACGGCTGTGTTGATATGACCACAACTTAAAGCTAATGGCTGTGTCAAATTATTTGGAGCCCGTATGCCAACAATCAAAACAAATCAAAGCTTCAGGGACCTTGGTTCCAAACATTATCCCTTGATGGAGGAAATAGTTTAAAAGGATCTGATGCGTAATTAGCCCAATGTCATTTTGTCACATTTTTCTCTCCATTTTATAACCTTGCTCTTGATCTGTATTTTGAATCTGTCACCTCTCTCAGGAGACAGAACTATATTGCTTGCTTCATTTGAAGTAGAAGTGCCAACCATTAATATTAGTGACAGGTTTGAATTCTCTTGAAATATAATTAAAATTCTGTTTTTGAAACAATTTGGACGTTGTACTGCATACCCAAAAGGATAGGAAAAACTGGGCCTGCATTTCTCAACGTAGTATGAAGTGTTTGGGTGGGGTTTTTTCCCCATTTTGTACCCATATATCAGCTAAATATGTTAGCTGTGAATTGTAGTTCAACTCATCAGCAATACAAAGTTAGGGAAACCTGTATTGTATCGTGAACACAGATACCTTATTACTATACCCACCTTTATCTTCCGTCTCAGCAGATGTTACACAGGGTGGACAGCATTGGACATGTTTTGTTGTCGATATACAGGTAGTTCTCAACTAACAAACATTTGTTTAGTGATAGTTTGAAGTTACAACGGCACTGAAAAAAAGTGACTTATGACTGTTTTTCACATGATTATTGCACCATCCCCGTGGTCACATGATCAAAATTCTGAAGCTTGGCGACTGCTTCATATTTATGACACTTGCAGTGTCCTGGGGTCATGTGATCAATCACCTTTTGCAACCTTCTGATAAGCAAAGTCAATGGGGGAGCCAGATTCGCTTATCAACCCTGTTACAACTTAACAACTGCAGTGATTCACTTAAAAACGATGGCAAGAAAGGTTGCAAAATGGGGCAAAATTCAGTTGTCTTGCTTAGCAAGATAAATTTGGGGATCAATTGTGGTCGTAAATCAAGAACTACGTGTACAGTACAAGAATGCCTTCTCTTTTACCAGAAATGAAGAAAGTTTCCCAGGTCAGTAGCAGTTTGCTTTGTTACATCATTTAGTTTGCTTTGAATGGGAGAGCAACCAAGACAAGAAAAACACAACAGCGATAACTTGTTAGCTCTGTTCCCTAAAATAGGACAGTTGATAAAAGGTAGTCCTCAACTTACAACCACAATTGAGACCAGAATTTCCATTGCTACACATAGTCATCCTTAAGTCAGTCACAACCAATTATAAAACCCTTTTTGCTTGGGTGCTAAGTGAATCACTGCTGTTGTTAACAGCATCATACAGTTGTTCAGTGAATCTGGGTTCCACCATTGACACTGCTTGTTGGAAGCAAGTTGGGAAGGTCACAAAGGGCACTCACGCAACCCCCAGGATGCTGCGACCATCGTAAATATATGGCAATTGCCAAGCGCCCAAATTGTGATCATGTGGCCATAGGGATGCTGCAACAATTGTAAGTGGAAGGACTGATCGTAAGTAACTTTTTTCAGTGCCGCTCTAACCTCGAACGGTTGCTAACAAATGGTTTTAAGTCAAGGACTATCTGTACCTAAAGCACATCAGAGAGCTGTCTTCCATTCCACCCATGGAGATGAATTACTCAGTCAAGAAACCATGAGCAGGTTCCTCTTGCTGGTTGTCTTGACTAGAATTGGAGTATGGAGTTGGGTCTCATGCTTTTAAAGTATTGAGGTATACTGCTAAATCCACAAGACAAATGTTACTTTCCCTCTTTTCTGCATTCTTCTCTTGGAGATACTTATATGTGACTATACTGAAATGTGTTCTAATAACAAAGTTAAATATTTACAATCTCTTTTAAAATCAGCTTGCTGAAGACAAGCTTTGTTGAATTTTTTATTTTGGCCATATTGCACGCTATGACTTTAAAAACAGGGGAAAAGAAAGAAAATACAGACTTCTATTTTTAAAAGCTCCTAATGCTGAATCATTAAATAACTTAGAACATTTGCACTTTCTTCCTGCACAATTTCTAACGAATCTTTAAAAAAATCATAGTCTTGCACCTTCATTACACTAAGAGAGTAATAAAATTGTACTAGCTTAAACAAACATCAACAGACAATTATTTCCTTTTTTAAATCCTCGATTAGCATGATAACCTCTGTGAATGTCTACAAGATGTCTATTTTTTCCCCCAAACCTAAATACATTTTCTATAATATCCATTTGCCATTCTTCACCTAAGAGAATGCACAGTAGAAATAAAAGCACACACTTTTGCCCATTATTTCCTGCTATTTTCCATTTAATTCTGAACATATGGAAAAAATATTCAGATGTCTATTGAAAACAGCAATAGACTTTAAAACAGTGAAAAACCCTTTCCTGTAATGGGACAATAGCTTTTTGTCAAAATAAGTTTTATTTATTTATGTTTACAAGTTTTACACAAAGAATTTTTTTTTTAAAAAGAAATACACATCCTTAATCTGATCAGCTACTGTTTTCTGGTAAATATTTTGTTGTACTGATT
The DNA here is from genome assembly GCA_032468155.1 of Oxyrhabdium leporinum. NCBI lineage: Eukaryota > Metazoa > Chordata > Lepidosauria > Squamata > Cyclocoridae > Oxyrhabdium > Oxyrhabdium leporinum. The sequence continues at coordinate 200,695 of JANHFL010010224.1, read as the reverse complement.
TTCTATAAATTTCATCAATTTTAATTCTAAAAAGAACTGGGGATGTGGAAAGATTTGGGGGGAGTGGGGGGTAGAGAAATTTACAGTAGGAGAACTGGTCCGTCATTGTTCCTTTGCCCTCTCCCTTTCCATTCAGATACTAAAGGTTCAAGTCCTAATTATTATTTATTAAATTTTTACACCGGCCAAGGTTCCTAAGGCTTATATTTTACTATCAAGCTAGATAACAGAAAATTAGACGCATACAAGTCAGGTCATTCTAGGTCAGTGATTCTCAACCTCAGCAACCTTAAGATATGTGGATTTCAACTCCTGGGATTTCAATTCCCCAGCCACCATGCTAGATAGAATATTGCTGTTTCATAAGCAATATGAGAGATAATATAAACACAAAGTATTCTGTTAACTAAAACATTCCTTGATGATATGGCAATTTATTTCTACAGTGAATGATCCAATAATTTAAGCTTATTAAAAAAAACATTCTTGTAGAAGTCCAGGCAATTTTATGACATTAGAGAACATTTTGAGCATTATGAAATATACATGGCTTTCCTTGATGTATTAGACTATGTACTACAGACTACAGAATACATAAACTGAATTGTTCAAGAAACAATTGAGTGCCTTGTTTATGTAATGCCACCTTTCATTATAGAATGGGGTGGGGTGGATGAAGGCATGATCAGAGAGAATTATTTTCTTGTAACCAAGATTGCAGAGCTGCATATTCTTCATCATCCTTTGTTCTTTTCCAATATTTTCAAGGCAGGTCTTTTTTTTTTTAAATTTCACACTAGCTGAAGATCTGTTTTGAGATAGTAGATGCTCCAAGATGGGCAAGTAATTATTTCATCTGAAAATTAGATTTATTAACTATGCTTAAACATGGAACTTGTTCTGAGTTGTATGTTATCTTCACAGTTTTGTTGTAGATACACAAATGGTCCACAACTTACAAACATTTGTTCAGATAACACTGTGTTATTTTTACAGTTTCTCCCTAGCTCAACAAAATGGCTATTTATTTGTTGCAACAATATTTATTAGGATCATATTCTTGGTTTTTTAAGTATTTACTATTCTTTACTGAACAGCATGTCTACAAAGGCAAACCTTTCAGTTGTTCCCACTGATGATCAAACTCCTTATGTCTCAATATCATTTTCACTCCCCTGCTAAACTTCAACCATGAGGAATAAGACAGTAATAATGAAATCTAGAGAAAAATAAATAAAGGCCCAGTTATGTCATATTCAGGTCAGTTATGCTACATTTCCGACTTCTGGATCAAAGCTAGCATTTCAACTAGCACTCAGGATTTATCAACTGCTTGGAAGCAATTACTAATTTATAGGCCAGGGTGATACAAATAGGGTGATTTGCTCAGCATTTTATGCCAAAATGTAAGGCCAGACTCGTGTTATTGGTTTTGGTGCTGTAGCAAGATAGAATTTATTTTAAATAAATTATTTGACCTGACTTGCCTTTGAAAAAAGTGTAAATTGGCAAGATGATCTATCAATGATGTTCAACACTTGAGTTTGCTGCTTTCCCCCTTTTCAGCTATAGATCATTTTTAAAAAATTAAAAGTTCTACAGTAACTTATAGAGTTGGGTTTTTTTAACTGTCACTAAGTCTGCACTACAAATCTAAAATTTACAGTAACCAACATTTTCTTTTAAAAGTGCTGAATTACACATTTTATTTTCTTATTCAACTATACAACTGCTTCAGGAGATACAGTATCAAGATGCTCTGAAAATCAATAGTCATTCAGAATCTGGTGAACAGCTGCAGTTTCATCTGCCAATTTCAACAGGGCAGTCATTTTGAAGCGCCTTAAAATACTTTACAAGTCCGGCTCCATTAAAAAAAAATGAAAAAAACAGAATTAATCCAGATAACAACAAATAGCCCCCCCCCCCGCTGAACTGCAGCTTGCAAATAAAGTGGCAACCTGTGAACCAGTAGGCACTTTTTACAGAAGTTGGCAAAACAAAGGAGAATTGGTTGGTAAAGCACAGTGCAAGACATCAATCGTTAGTCTTCTCCCTGACAAACACAACAAACATTCACATCCAAAATAGGCAGAACATTTTATGTTGGTGGTGGGCCGTGTTTCTTTTTCTTGCTTTGGCAGGATTTGCAGACGCAACAAATGATGCATGGTGAAGCTAAGAGCAGTAATGGAGATGTTACCAAAGCGATGATACCCAGGCCCAGTAGGATGCCAACAACCTAAAAGTTGAAAAGAAGAAATAAGAAATAAGAAGGAAAACCCTGTATCTATGAAAACCCTATATCTATATACCAGGGGTGTCAAACTCAAGGCCCACGGCCAGATACGGCCGGCAGGGTGCTTAGTTCTCGCCCATGGGGCTGCCCTGGAAATCACAAAAAACTGGTCTGCAGTGCCTCTGTCATTGAAAACGGAGCTCGGAAGAGCTGCGCATGGCCCCCCAGGGCTCCATTTTCAGCCGCGACGGCCTCCTGAAACACTCTGCCAGTAAAAATGGAGCTTGGATGGCCATGCGCAGCCCCCCTGGACCCTGTTTTCAGCTGTGATTGCCTCCTGCAACCCTCTGCCAGCGAAAATGGAGCTCAGGGGGGGCATGCGTGGCACCCCGGAGCCCGTTTTCAGCCGTGACAGCATCAGCACTCTGCCAGCAAAAATGGAGCCCACCTATCCCAGCCACACTCAAACACAACCCTGATGTGGCCCTCAATGAAACTGAGTTTGACACCCCTGCTATATACCATCGAAGCTTATTTTTAGATTATTTTTATCCTGCCTTTTATTATTTTTTAATTTAATTATTTTAAATAACTCAAGCCTTTAAACATACCTAATACTCCTTCCTCCTATTTTCCCCACCTCACTTTTGAGGTGAATTGGGCTAAGAGAGAGAGTGACTGGCCCAAAGTCAACCAGTCAGTTTTCATGCCTAAGGTGGGACTAGAACTCACGGTCTCCCAATTTCCGCCCTGGTGCTATAAAACCACGAGACCAAACTGATTTATAATAAACACAAATACATGTTATTGGCATACCTGTGTTCTGTTCCACATAACTGAGGCTCGTGAATGGCCCAGTTTATTTCGACAGGGACCTTTGTCATAATGCCTTAAGAAGATGTCATTCTGAAAGGCAAAATAGTATGCCATCATATATAAGTTCAGTTTCTTGGTTGCATGTTGGTGGCAACATGAGGCTTTAGGCTTCCTCCAGCTTTATTTTATAAACTTGGAATTTCACAAAAATTACTGTCACCAACACTTTGACACCAATTAACCTTATATGAAGCAATTACTCACTGCACATTTTATACTGTAAAGTTAGGCTTTATAAAGCAGGAAAAAGAATCACTGGAAAATGCGGAGCAAGTTCTAGTAAAGCTGAACAAAAAGGAAGATGTATCATTTGCAAAATTCCATTTAACCTCATCGAGTGTTATATGTCTGAGATCTGCTGCCATAAAACTTAGATGCAGAACTCAAAAGAAAACAGAAGGAAAACTATGAAATGCAATCATGGAAAGTTAATCGTTTTAAGCATCACTTCTTCCTAGCTAGAAGTGTTCAACAACTATAGAGGAAAAACCTTTTTTTGCCAGAGACGACTTACATCCAAATTTTGTAGGCAGTACCAGCAAAATGTGTGCTTGCAATTTTTACACATCATTTGAGCGCAGCCTTCGTTCCGCTCAATGTGGATCCGACAGACTGGGCACTGTTTAATTGGAGCTTCTGAGTTGTTTTTAATAAGTGTTCTAGAAAAGGGAGGAAAAAAAAACCCCTCTGAAACAGTCTTAACGGTACCCTGGCTATTTCTCTAATCATTCAGACTAAACTGAAGCCCAGTTGCCCAGATGAATATTGAACCATGTAAATGTGCTTCATCTGGAGAAAAGCACTTCCCTTATGCAACAATTATTCACTGCAACCTTTGCAAACATATGCAAAAATAACAGACCCCCACCCCCATTTATTTTGTTGTTGTATTTAATGTTTGGACAATGTTGGCATTCCAATATTTTCTCCACTGGGAAAAGGAGCAGGTAAGTTCATCTTATTTCTGCTTTAGTATTCTGTTTTAACAATATGAAAGTAAAATATATTTCTCATCCATGCTTCCTCATAAGGTACAAAGCAGCTTAACTACTTCCCTGTATTTACTCTGCTGAAGTTATACCCACAGGCAACAGCTTCCATTGCATTTGTCAAGAAATTGCTGTATTGTCTAACTAACCCTGATCCCCAAATCTTCTATTTGGGCTGACAAAAAGCCAGTCTAGTTGAAGATACCCATGGAATAGACCTTCCGGAATCAAGAATGCTGAAGCAGCACATCAATTTGATTGACGTGCCTCAATCAAAGCCCAGAATGTCTTCCCTTCAGCTAGCAAACAATTAATTAATTGCATTATTGAACCAGTGTCAGAAATGTAATTTCTTGCTAAAGAAATATAGTATTTATAGCAATCTGAATGATATAAAGGTTTTGCAAGAGCTAGACAGATTCTTCACTTACCCTTGCTCACTTGCAATCCCCAACAAATGGCTTTCTGAGCATGATCCCTCCACGTGCCAAGGCTCTTTGCACAATGAACAGAATGTCAAGTAACATGTCTGACATTTTATAGGCACTGGTAATCCAGAGTCACTTGGTTCAATTTGGCACACAGTCTGACAATTAGCAGAGGGACACCAGGTCCTCAATGGATCCAAATGCACGTCTGGGAATGTAACAGATCAAAACATAAGTTTTTTAAAAGGTGAAAGATTTATACAGTCAGAAAAAGTTAGAAAAGAGAAAATTTCTTATCCATCTTGTCTATCTTGTCTTCATCTAAACCACTGGTCTCAAACTCGATCGCATCACATGACGTATCGTGACATTTTTTGCCTTTGCGGAGCCAGGGTGGCCGCGGTCTGTGCGTGACGCATCCTGCCCGCAGGCCACCACTTTGACAACTATGAATATACCCTCAGTGTAAGATGGAAAAAAAAAAAAAGACTGATTTCCCTAGCATGAGTTTCTTACAAATGTGAGGTTGCTTCGGAAAAGTAATTGAATATCAGCACCCTATAGGAAACGAATCATTAGGCAAAAGGGGTTTGTTCTTTCATTATATCAGAATCCACCTAGCTGTGGTCTGAATCCTGCAAGCATCCTCAAAAAAATCATATAATTCATTTCACATGAGGAGGAACTAGAGGAACTAGAGCCGGGATGTCAAACTCGCAACAACACGTTGTCATGTGACATATCACAACTTTTTTCCCTTTGCTAAACTGGGGGTGGGCGTGGCCAGTGTGTGACGCATCCGGCCCACGGCCCGTGAGTTTGACACCCTGAAGTAGAGCATCATAGCAGGTATTCTAGCTTGGTAAAACCTGCAAAAGGAAATTCTATTTCTAGCCCAATTTGACTATGTTATGTAAGAAAGGAAGGAATGCAATTTTCTGTTTTTTAAACATTGACAATAAAATGTTGTTATTATTATAAACATATATGAAGTCACTGCTGCCAGTTCTTTAGCTGGTGTTGGCCTTCATCTTCCCAAGAACATAGGATGTTCTAATGAACTGGACTGGTATAGGCATGGATCCAAGCAGCGTGGTCTTTTCTAATTGACAGATGAAAAATTTGTCAAGGGGCAGATTTTCTAAGTGTCATCCAAAACCTTTTTGTATGGCACCCAATATGCTGATAACCAATGGGACCGCTACTGTCAATTTAATCTTTCAAATGGCTTATTATTAGTAATTTGTTTAAATGTATTGCTTCCCAGCTTCAATGGACAACGGGCAACGAAAGAGCATTCAAAACCATGAAGAATGGATAGCAAGGGTTAAACTTTTCCTATGGCAAAAAAACCCGCACACATGTATGTAGGAAGTGTGTGTATGCATGCGCATGGCATGAGCTCCTGTTGATTCCCAACTACAAATCTCTTTGCATAACCTGCTGCAATCAACCACTTTGCACCAGAGAAATCTTATGATTTCTCATCAGGAGATAAGTGGCAATCTTCTTCCTTAATCTGATCTGCAGACTGTGTGCACTAAAGAGCTTTTCTCAGAATGAGTCCCATTGGTTCATTAAGAATTGAAAATCTTTTATTATTGTAAATCTATAGCAGTAAAGCTATAGATTCTTGGGTTTTAGGACTGAGATCTGAACTATGTTAAGCTCAGAGATTCTGAGCTCGGAGGAGCAACTGACTTTTTTCTCTTTTCTTCCCACTTTTCTCTGATTTTCTCTGCTAGCAATTTTATATATATATATAAAATTATATTTTAGAATGCAATTCTATAAATATTTACCCAAGGGTAAGTGTCATTGAACTAAATGGGGCTTATTTTTGAGTAGACATCTTCTTTGCTACTTTGTGAATTTAACAATGCAATCTCAACCCTTACATATTAATGTTAAAAAATTACCTCTTTCAAATTTCAACTGCTTGTACAACTGAAATTGGTCCGCAGACACCAAGCTGGCTATCTGGAATGAAGAACACAACAACAAAATGTTAAAAAGAAAATGTGGATTACCATTCATTTTTAAAAAGAGTTTAGAATCCAGATCCCCCCCCCCTCACTCACAGAAAAATTGCAACACTAGTGACTGAGGTGAATTTAAAAAAGAAAGTATGCAATGCAATTGAATGCAATTATTAGTAAATACTCTCAAAATCTCAGTGAATATTAAAAAAAAAAAGTTTCTCCTTATCAAACTCACTCCGGAGGACCACATGGATTTATTCATATTGTTTCCTTAGCAAAAATATTGAAATTTTTGAATTTTACATCTAGATTACTGTTCTGATTTTTTTTTAATGATTATCCAAAAACTAACCAGGTTTATGTTTTTGAAGATTATTCAGTCATCCAGATGCTGCTATCTATACTAAGCCAGAAATGGTAAGACTAGTAATTTGATCTATAAGAGAGAAGGAGGGAGGGGGGGGTGTTCAACAATTTTCCATTAAACTGGGGTTATTTTCATTAGTTTGCTTTAATAAAATGTGTGCAACTGAGGACGGGGGAACACCAGAAGAGGGATTAACAATTCAATATTAACCTGTAATCAAAAAGCAGGAAGACCATAATATCTGAAGGAATTATATATCTCAAAATGTGTACGGAGTCCCAAATAAATCTCTAGGTCAGGGGTGACAAACTCAAGGCCCAGGGGCCAGATCCGGCCCATGGGTTGCTTAAATCTGGCCCGCGGGGTTGCCCTGGAAACAATGAAGGACCGGCCCATGGTGCCTCTGCCAGCAAAAATGGAGCTCGGGAGGGCTGCCCACGACCCTCCTGAGTTCCATTTTCGCTGACAGCGGGTTGCAGAAAGCCATCACAGCTGAAAACAGAGCTTGGGAGCCTCTTGTCGCTGGCAGAGCACTCGGGCCATCACAGGCACTCCCAACATGAGTGATGTCAAGCTGGCCATGCCCACCTTGGCCATGCCCCCGAGGTCAAACACAGCCCTGTTGCGACCCTCAATGAAATCGAGTTTGACACCCCTGCTCTAGGTCATTCACATTTAAATAATATTAAGACATCTACTTCAGGTCTAGCTATGCAGAATCTCTTCTGAAGGATTTGAAAGACGAGCGATTTTTTCAGTATTCAGTATAGTTTGCTTTGCGGGTTTTTTTCCTGATGACAGTAACAACTCTAAGGTGATGATTGACTGTGTGCCAGTATGGAAGATTCAAATGACCAGAACTGCCACATGATAATGATCATAATAACTAAAACATCACTTGCTGAATATACTCAGATTATTCCCCTGTGCAAGATTCTAATCATTCCAGCACTCAGCTCTCTCCCTATGCAGAGCAAATGTATCCCTAGGCAAAAGGGATTTATTATCAGACAGAAAGAGCCCTGTTAGCATCTCCCACTGATATTAATCATTTGGACTCTGTTCTGCTTTCCATGGCAGCAGTAATGACATCTGTGATCATCCTAAATTGAAACACTGTTCTAAGGCATACCCTTTGATTTTGACATCTGAGGATCAGGAATTGTATTTATTTTATGTATCAGATTTTTATACCACCCATCATGCAAAGAAGCATAGCAATTTTGTTCATACAAGTATCCTGCCCTTTTAAATTTAAATATATATATATTGTGGTGGTGCAGTCACCAAGTGGGTATAATTTAAAAATCAGATATTTGGACTTACTTCATGTGGGTAATTTGATGTAACAATAACAACATACCAATACATATACAGCCCCTCCCCCACAAAAAAAACCCACACCAAAGAAGGAAATGGGACAAAGATTACAAGATACTATTGCAGTAAAAAGCCTGCTGCTATCTGCCACCATATATTTCCAAAGGGAACAGGATATACTAAAATTGCCTCAACCCCTACCTGCATATACATGCCACTAACTTCTTAACTCTCACAGGAATAGCTAGTTTGTGAATTCTTGCTGTTTGAGAAATTGTAGCACTGCAACTAATAAAAGTGCCTCATCAAAATGCTTATCTCCAGCAAATAAGGATAAATAGTAGTATTCCTGTCTTACTCTTTTACTGTTTTGTTACCAAAGCAACTTCAAAATATTTTCTCAGGGACATTCAGTTTCTCTTTAACATGAATATGTAGTAGACAACACAACTGTCCACAGATAAGTCACCCAAAGCAATCCTAATTTAAATGCGAATAATAAGTAATGGATGCAAGGTAATGAATGCTATTGACACCATGATTTCAGAATCATGTTTCTACAAATCAGGACAACAGATTTAATGTGCTTTTTCTCTTACTCTTCCGTTCATCACTCCTATTTTTGGTTTCCAGTGGATGTCAGTTTATTGCTGCCCCTACTTTAGTAAGAGAGTGCATATTACTCCTATCATAAAATATTCATTTCTGTTCATTAAATACCTCCCTCACCATCTCAAACAAGACTTTGAGGATTTGTTAGCAGCAGCGGAAAGAAAATGAAATAATTGGATATAGGAAAGCAAGCATCTTTAGGCAGTGTTTCTCCTTTTTGCTAAAGAATATAAAAATAAAACAAGGCCAAATCAAAACAATGGTGTTTTGATCACACAAGACAGCATTGTGTTGTTATTAATAATAAAGAGGTTGATGAAGTACGTACCCAGAGACGGAGATTTGTCTTCCCCAGACAATGGGGTTATATAATGCAAAATTTTATAGCAGTCAATGGAAAGCAGATGTTTACTGAGTCTGCGGAATAGGGGCGGTATATAAATTTAAAATAATAAAAAAAAAAAATAATACTGTCAGATCATATTTGTTGCGATAGGAAATAAACGCACAGCTCTCCCAAACAAAGCCATTTATCTCCCAAAGATCTCTCATTATAATACCATTAAGACTTGATCTCAGGAAAAAAAAGACAGCTAATGACAGGTCACGGAGAAGCTGAAGGCAACAAATAGGGACAAGGATTTAAGCACAACAAAACTGACTCTGTGGAAGTAAATATATTTATTTATTTATTTATTTATTATTTTAAATTTATATACCGCCCCATTCCGAAGACTCGGGGCGGTTCACAACTT
>JANHFL010010224.1:164168-179707 GCA_032468155.1 Oxyrhabdium leporinum | reverse complement strand
TCTTCCCATTGTACTGCATCACGTACATTACAACACGGTAGACGACATCCAAACAAAATAGGTGTCATGCCCCCATCGGAGCCTGAATCTGTAGGGGAAGACGAGCTGGAACTGGAGCTGACAGAGATTGAGGGGACAGCTTTGTTGGCTTCGGAGGAAAATTGGGAAGGGCAGGGCCAGTCAGGCCAGTGCCTTTCAGGATTAGGACAGCTTGTAGGCAGGGAGGAACAACGGCAGGATGAACATGAGAGACAGAGCTCAGGCGATGAGCAAGGACCACACACCCCTGATCCGAGAGCATGGAGAGTGGAGAGAACGCAAGAACAGCGCAGACTGAGCAGGCTACTCGGGAGAAGAGTGCCCCACCCCTCTTCAGAAGGCACACCTGGGGAATGAGACTTAAGGAGACGCTGTGGGGAGGGGCATTTGTCAGGAATACTGAATTCCTGAAGTGTTGAATGCCGATGTTTGAACTTTTCTGGATTCCTTGCATTCTTTCTGGCTTTCTGGACTAATTACCTGGATCCTTTGTTTCCTGAACTCCTTGATTTGCCCTGTTGGATTTATTGCTGTGCATCCATGGTGTACACAACACTGGGCTGCTGGACTATTTGCAGCCAGAGGCTGCGTGAGGTGTGCGTGGGTGTTTGTCATCACTTTGCTCTGGGACTTGCCAGAAACGTGGGAGCGTTTGGGGAAATTTGGAGCAATAAAGGGGCGATTCAAACTGCCAGCTGCCTGTTATCTCTGTGCCGTGCCCCGTGTCATCACAATAGTTCTGAAGTAATGTAAGTCTCCGTCAAAACATAATACAACATATTTTATGACAATCTGTCAAAATAGGTCTTGACTCAGGCCATGCTGTAGAAGGGTCTACAACCTTTTTATTATTTCCTTCATAAGGGCACATGTTATTATTAAATGCAGACTACGCTTTAAGCGGCTGAAATTGGCAACCGTTTTCAGAGACCCTTTTTATTAGACCGTGAAAAGCAGGCCACTCCTGGGACAGGCCCGAACATGCCCTAAGTACGCCTGTCACACACGCGTGCACTTTAACATGCCTCTACAGTGCATGCCCAGATGCTAACCCTCTGGGACATGTCCCAACACGTCCTGTGCCCAGTTGTCATAAACAAGCATGCGCATAAGTCCCACATTTTTATTTTTATATTTACCAAATGTCACCCTCTTCGGTCACCCCTCAAACCCCAGTCATTTTTTGTTTTATCCTGTTATGTGCCTCTTTGACTGCAGCTGTATTTGATGCATTAGTGCTAGTTGATGTGACGATCCCCCACCTCACACACCCATCCACTCTCTTAATTTATTTTTGTCCAGCCTTTTAACACTACACCTGAAGCTGTTCAGAAAAAGGAAAACGCACATACAAAAAGGGCTTTTGCAAAAATAGTATTTATTTTTTCCATCTAGGCAATGTAAAACATCCTAGAACAAAGAAAAGGTGAGGCCCAAATTCCTTGCATTACAACAGGAAACAGGGACCAGAACCGGAAACAGGTTTGCTTACTTTACATTGATAGCACCTTTACTTCTCAGGATGCATAATCAGGCCTGTATTTTTTTGGGTTGCCCCACTGCTTAAGCCGGCAGCCGCCCAATCACTGCATCTACAAATACAGGCCAATGAGAACGCTCTCTGGTGAATAATTAATACATCATGGTACTTCCGGATGATAGGTATTGTGGGACAGGGCAGAGCAGAGCGCCTGCTGTTACAAAACTTCCAGGTGAAAGGCCATGAGGTTCCGAGGGTGGGGCGGTTTGCGGTGATGTTGCGGTACTACCATGGAAAGGATTATGGGCAAGGCGGGGTGAACCGGAATGGTGTTACGCTACTTCTGGTGAAAGGGGTTGTGGAACATAAAAGGCAGAGGGAAATGACGTCTCACTACTTCCAGTAAAAGGGGTTGTGGGATAGGAGGGCGGAGGGTTGTGACATCAGAGTCCTCTGAAGGTGGGGGGCGGGGCGGAAGTAACATCACAAAGGGGTGGGGGTAAAACGCTCACTAAAAAACGGTATGTAGTACATACTACTGTCATCCCAATCAATATTAGGTGTTCTGCATGTATATATGCTGGACCCCAAATACTGGAGAAAGAGCCACTAAAATGTAGCTAAATACACATCTACATCTCAAAATCCCCCTTATACCCTCAAACAGCCAGAAAAAAATATATGAATGCCAGCAAATTCCAGCTCAAACCTCTCAGTCACCTGGATCCAGGAAATAGGCTGGAAAGATGCTAGGGGACAGTGCAATTGCTTCCCTATAGCCTAGGAGCCAAATTACACAAGGAAACTCCCCCCTTCACACAATGTACTGTGAAAACTTGTACTACAACCTGGTGTCTCCCAAAGTTACTAGATTTCAATTTCCAAGGTGGTGTAGTGGATAAGTTGGCTTAGGAGAACAAAAACTAAGGATTTCCTAGATCAGGGCACTCAAAGAGTAACTGTCAGGCAGTCAGTCCTTGTGTTATGGTAACTGTACGGATAAACAAGGTAAAGATAGGGGAACCCCATATGGCTATTTTGAGATCCCCTCTCAAAAATTCAGGGACAGAACTACTATAACAAACAATTCATTTCTAGTAAGTTTGCAGGGCCCAAGGCTCTGCTTGCCTGCCAGGATTACAGAATACAGAAGACGACGTCTGAATTTCTGCCCTTGTCCCTGCTTTTAAACCAGCTTCTCCAGACTTATGAGGATATGTGTGAACCCCAAGAATTTAAGGTTATTGTAGCACTGCCTGGAGCGAAGTTTTTTTGCTTGATCCCACTCATTCCTCCCCCGGCGCGGTGAACTCCTAAAAATGTTATCAGCTAAATGTATTATTTATTTAGCATCCCATTTTTCCATCAACATATACTCAGGGAGCCAAACTATTTCAACATGTTTAAAATGGATTAATCATACCACGCTTTAAAAATTTGGGCAACCTTCAGCATATACAGCATTGCTCAAAATTTCCTTCACCAAGCTTTTGAGAGGTTTGTCCTGAACTGAGTAGTCTCTTCTGAGTCTAAACAGATACAGCACTCTAGAAGTCCAAAATGCAGGTGTATGGAAGCGATTCTAGGAAACCAACATGTGAAGAAATCTCTTACCTTGGATTTGTCTGCAAGAGACTCTAAATAAGAGTGATTTCCATATGGAATAAGGGGGTATCTGCAAGAAACAGCCCCTTAAGAATCATTTGACTGAAAAGTGAGGTACAGCCTTGTAAACCAGCAAACAAGTTAATCTTGCCATTCTTGCCATTTGTGTGAGTATGTATATAAACACATGTCCTCGGGTTTTTTAAGTAATGCTGAATAATATTCCAAAGTTTGTAAAATATTATTGAGTAGACATGAAGATATGAAAATGAATGAGATATTATCCCCCACAGCAAAGAGAAGCAGAGATGGTTAAATGGATTCTTTTATCCAAAGAAGATAATATATTTAATTTTGTCTTTATTTTGAAATTGCTTCCGGATTTTGTGCTTACAATGGGGAAAAAATGAAATTTTGATTTTCTTTTTTTGTAAACTAGACAGGCTTATTTTTATAGAAATGGCTTGTACATACTGTTGTGTAAAAGCAAAAAGTTGTGGTTGTAATGTTGTTACCTTCTACTGTGCTAAAGAGAGTCGGAAGTCGGTGCCTTTTTCTTTTTTTTCTCCTGTTACACTATATCCCTTTTCCCCCCTCCCTCTCTTCTTATGTTTTCATGCTTTTTTCCTTTGTATTTTATACTTTGATAAACTAATAAAAAAAGTTAAATGTTAAAAAAGAAACAAAAAACATTTGCAGGCTGCTTCCAAACAGCTCTTCGATGTTATTTCTCATTCCATACACTAAACCAGCATTTCTCCACTTTACAGTCTCCAAACTGGCTTCTGTTAGTATTACTTGTATAGCTTGACTACTGTAATGCACTGTACGTGGAACTGCCCTTGAAGTCCTCTCGAAAGCTTCATCTGCTCCAGAATGCAGGAAGTAAGAGACATGCATTTTATGCCCATGTAACAGTCTGCTTCACAAGCTGCACTAGTTGCCACTTTTGCTTCCAGGTGTGATTCAAGTTGCTGGTTTGCTTTCTCTGCCATCTTTGTTCCTTGGTGTTGTGTTTCTTGTAATGTTTCAATGCTTTTCGATGTTTTTTTTTCTTCAAAGTTTTTATTTTATTCAAAAGTAAGTTAAAATACAAAACTCAGAAAAAATCTAACAAAAAAGAAACAAAAAAAGAACACTAAACACAAAACATTTAAGACATTAAAAAGGTGCATTAAAAAAAACAGAACACCCAACCCACATACACACGCTATCCCCTCTAACTAAATAGCAGTTAACACATCACTACAATATTAATTCCCACCCCTTGCAAAACAGACACACACACACCATTTTTTTTTTTAAAAGGCTACCAGTAGTAAATCTATTTGCAAATTATTGTTCTGTCCCTATATGCTATATTAACGATAAAATAGTTAACAGGAAAAAAGTTGCAACAATTCATTTAACAACTGTTCCAAGTTACAACAGCACTGAAAAAGTGACTTATGACTGTTTCTCACACTTACAACTTTTATAGCATCTCCACGGTCACGTGATTAAAAGTAAGACTACTTGGCAACTGGGTTCCTATTAATGACCATTGGTGGGTCCCAAGACCATGTGATCCCCTTTTGGGACCTTCTGACCAGCAAAATCAATGGGGAAGCCAGATTCACTTAACAACCGGTTGCTCATTTATCAACTGCACCAATTCATTTAACATCTGTGGCAAGAAAGGTCATAAAATGGGCCAAAACTCACTTAACAAACATCTCGCTTAAGAACAGAAACTTTGAACTCAATTGTAGTTGTAAGTTAAGGACTATCTGTATTTCATTTCACCATATGATACTGTATATTGAACTTAAAACATTTTAATAAAAACTCATATAAGTCAGACCTTCTGGCTATGGTGCTTACTCCTAGATAAACTCATAGGAAAGCAGTCTTAATTTATCAACCGCTCAAAACAAGAAAAGTCCCATTTATTTGTCTAGATGTATATATCCACTAATTTGACCCCACAGCTCCTTTGCTATATTTTCCACTGCAATTATTTTGCATCTTTCTCAAATCTGTCTTGGCACCACAGCCTTGGAGCAATCTTTGCCGAGAAGCCGCATCCAAATAATCACAACCACCAACCCCACTTGGGTTTCAGCAGGCATGCTATTTGCCCTTGATACAGCTACAGTGATAAAACACCAGGATCTCTTCTCCCAGTGTGGAGCAGAAGTAACACATTTTAATGATCTGGCTAAATCTGAAAGATGTTTTGCTGTTTTATTTTTAAATAAAATACTATACATGCAGAGATCTGGAGCCTAACCACTGTAAGAGCTACACTTGCCATTGGCATCAGGATCCTGATGTAATTCTATCCAGGGAGTTGCCAATATATTAGCTTGAAAATGGTTCTCAGCGTGGTTCCCATAATATATCACTTTTTAGAGCAGGCTCATGTACTGCATGTTAAGCAGTAATTAGCGTGTGACGCACACAATCCATTGCGCGCGGTCTGCTATTCTGCCGAGTAGCATGTTTGCTGGCTCTGCCAACACTTTTAGGAATAAAACACACAAAAATTAATGTATCTATCAAATCAAGTCCATCTTCTTATTATGTCATGGATACTACCGACTCATTTTCTTAAGAACAATAGATCAATGTTTGCTCTTGTCATTTTCAGACATACTTTTTTCAATTTCCCAAGCTAGCTTCCAGTCCTGGCAGTTCTGGGTGCTCTCCCATCCATGTGCTAACCAAGTCTGATCCTGCTTAGCTTTCTGAGATCAACTGTCAGTTATCTGACCCTACAGAAATTGAAGTGCTGTTTCAAAAAGCGTTTGCTGTTAGATGAGAAGTGAACACAGGTATGTTAAATGACGGAGCTTAGTTCAAAGGGATCAACTAGGAATAGAGCGAAATGTGTATCTAACCGGAATGGGTCTCTCATAATACCATTTCTAGAGGCACACAAGCAAATTCCACATAAATCCATTCAGCCTTAGTTCACATTCTTCTTCTCTCCATAGGTCTCAAGAATAGGGCACTGAGAAACAGGATAAATAACTGAAATCACTTGTTGCTGCATAGTTCTAAAGAATTTAACCTAAAACAAAGAAAAGAAGTAACAGGTGAGTTTACCTGCCAGTTCTCAAGAGACATATTCAGAACAGAAACTGGATACAAATTTGCACTGTACAATGCAGCATACAAGATAAAGTAGGTTCATAATGTTAAGTTAACCTTTTGTGGAGGCCACTTTCTCCCATGTAAAAGCAACTTATTTTTGTTAAAGAGAAATGTATAGGCATTGTTTTAATTTAAAACATTATAATACAACTACTCTTAGTGTGGATGAACTTCTCATACCAATGCAGACTTTATAGAATTCTCTATAAATTGTTAATATCTCTGATTTATAGCAAATCAAATGTAAATTTATGTTCATCTCCAAGCCACCCAACATAGCACCCAAACATAGCACTGAAAATTCAAATAACTAACTTTATCCCTGCTGAAGAACAGTTCTTTTGAATCAGACGAAAAGTCTGTTTAATTAAGACACGCAGAAGCCAGCCAGATAACTATCCAAAGGCCATAAATCAATTATGAGGATAATAATTCTCCATACACTGCCTGTAATTCAGAAGGTAGTCGTGTAATCAAAATTCAGATGCTTGGCGACTGGTTCATATTTATGATGGTTGCAGTGTCCCGGGTCATGTGATCACCTTTTGCAACCTTTTGACAAGCACAATCAATGGGAAAGCCAGATTCACTTAACAACCGTGTTACTAATTTAGCAACTGCAGTGATTCACTTAACAATTGTGGCAAGAAAAGATGTAAAATGGGTCAAAACCTACTTAACAACTGTCTTGCTTGGCAACAGAAATTTTAGGCTCAGTTGTGGTCGTAACTCAAGGATTATCTGGATTATCTTAAAAGTTATTTGGCTGGGTAGGTTGATATACATTGGACATGCTACACAGGTAAATTGCTTAATATTTGCAACCTCAAGCAAACACAGGGTCCAGATCTCTGTCATGTAGTATATTAGACAAAGTAGGGCCACAGCTGGTTCAGACAGATTCTTTTTTAAGAATACCAGGAAAGTCATACACCTATTATTACAATTATTACACTGTCTTGTGTTTATCAATGTCTGATATATCACTAGCTATAGAGAACCTATGGAATGACCTTAAAGGAGAGGAAGATGAAACACTACCGAGGCAACAATTACATTAAGGGGGGCTTTACCTGGGCCAAAAATTTAGTTTCAATAAACATTTCGAACAGGCCCCACCCTGGTGCACAGAACTATAACGTGAGGGGAGGGAATGCATCTTCCTTAGACTTCCAACATTCTGTTACAATAAAAGTAATCCTAACATCTACATTCTATGATTATAATGAAAATACTTCCCTTAAAATGAAACGTACAAAAAATATAATTAGATATTATCAACTTAATTGTAAGATTAGATTTTGTAAGAAGAGCTGTTAAGGCTGAAAGACTCTGAGACAACACCCAAGGTCTTCTCTTGAATTCTAATTTACGTGAACAAAAGGCTGAAATAATTTTGAAAGGTTTCAAAATAAAGTATACATTATCAAACTCACCCCAAACAAACTTATTAAGAGTTTACACAAACGTTGTAAGAGGTCGTGTAAGCCACAAACTTTTTGTGAAATATCAAGTCTGTGTCACTGAACTTCGATTGCTACAATCTACTATTCCTAGCAAATAAGATTACTAGGAGGACATTGTTAAGGCTTGAAGGATTTGTAATTCTGCATTTCTTAAGTGCATGTGTTTGCTTTAAAATGAGTAGTGCAATGTTTAGCCCTTTTTTTTTTACTAGACAATTTTATACCAAAAATATTGTTGTAAAATTGATATTAATAAAATTAATAAAGAGCAACTTGATCCAAATTAATACCTTATAAAAAATTCTATAATTATACAAATTTATTTTCAAGAATTCGTTGTTATACATCAAAAGTGTGAACATTGGTTTCTTCACTACATCAGAGCTATTGGCAGCCTGCTTTTCTGGCTTAATTCCCAAAGAGCCTCAGCATTCAAATTATTTATTATTTAAATATTCACTCTGATGTATATACTGTATATATATAGCTTTTTGAGATATTTTACTGCATAAAAGATAATATAGGCCTGGAGTGCAACAGGAATATATTTGTTACAAATTGCTACTGGTATTAAGATGTATACTTAAGAGGAACCCATTATATCTGTGTGAATACGGAAACTTAGTAGCTAAAGTACATACATACAAACATACATGCATACACGGGCAGGTTTAAATAACCATTGAGAGGCCCTTTCTGGTCTAGGATTGTCTAGACTTTAATATTCAAGAACTCGTCTCATGATGTTGCCTATGGACAATAACAAGGATATCTTCTTAATTGTGACTGTCTATAGAAGTATGTTAGGAATCTTCAGTTGACTAGCTCAACTCAAGTGCACTTTTCATTCACATGTTTGGTTCCTTTGATGGGATATTGGAATCTGGATTTTACTTTACTGAAAAAGTTTTTGGATCTGAAATTTCCAAACCAAAAACTTGAAGCATTGGGAAAACTGCTTTCCTGGAGTTATGCTGATACTTTTATTTTCATATGGGAAACCATCCTAATGCAGGTTATGAAAAGCTCTGTATACATAGGGCAAGTGGAAAAACATTAAATAAAGCAGTGATGGATCAAATAAATGATCATGGAGGCACAGAGTGACTCATCCAAGCTCACAGACAGGACACTAACAGCTTCCACTTAAATCCCTAGCAACTGGTTGACAAAAAGCCTACCAAAAATCATTTTCCCGTGCATTTACTATTACAACTAATATGATAGCTGAGTGATAAAACTTTTTTCACATCCGACAAAAAATAAATCTGAACACTATTAATTCCTTACCTCTACTACCACTACTGCAGAATTTTAATTAAAGAACTAAATTCCCTAATTAGTTAAGGAAAGCATGAAGAGTATAATTTCTGGAGTTCTTTCTAATCTGTTTGTCAGCACCTGCCATAGGAACCATCTGTATTTTCTTATGTGCAACAAAGCAGTGCCTGGCACCTCCTCTCTCTATTCCACTTGCATCTGTGTGCTTTTGTGCAAGTATGCACCCTAAGAAGCACGAGTAGGGGGAGTTGGATATGTTCTGTGATCAGGAGACAGGATAAGGGTTTAGCATGGAGCAGGAGCTACCATTCTGAATCACTTCCATCACTGCCCGTCTTATAAGGATGTCTTTTTTTCCCCTATATTTCTGTACTTTTTTTTCACCTCAGTCCAAACTTTGCCCATTTCCAAAGTCAATATGATGATGATGATGATGATGATGATGATGATGATGATGATGATGATGATGATGATGATGATGATGATGATGATGATTACTATTACTATTATTATTGATTTCTTTTGCCACACCACATTTGGACCTGTTCTATTTTCCAAAAGTTGTCCTATTGGCAGATAGATTGGCAGAGTTTTACAATCCTTTACATGATTTTTCTCCATCCTTTCGCTGGGTTAGTACGAATAAGAAAAGGACCCCTCAGCTTGGCAGACATGATCTGTAGGGCTGGATTTTAGGTGCAATAGCTTGCATCTATAAGAAGTCAGCAAAGGGTAGGGAATGCTCTGTTGCAAAGGCACCAGAGTGCTGCAATTAGAACAGACAGCCCTGAACCTATAGGGTTCAATGTAATAAAGCATTATAAAAATCAGAAAAAATACCAGCTGTATATTTATTACTGATGGAAAAAGTCAGGGCTTTTGCAGATGCCAGTTTTCTCCCCTTTAAAAAAAAAATTAAAGTATCTAGAAAAAAGAAGTATCTAAAAAATAAATAAAAGAAGATGAAGGGAGTCGGTTTAGAACTTGATGCACAAAGTCATTGGTGACCATGGCTATCATGTTGTCTACCCTGCTCTAGAATATAATATTGAAAATATCATTCTTAATTACTGCAGTAATCTGTTAGTTAACGTCACAACGTTGTTTTTCAGCTCATTCTAATCTTTCAACAATAGATACATTGCTGTCCATACTTACTGAGGTACAAAAGATGCAATTGCAATCCTGAAGAGCAGTCATCTTATCCAGTGAATATTCAGATAAGCACAGCTTGCAAGTCACCAAAGACTCCAAGGGCAATTCCCCAACTTCTGCTACCCCGGTTGTCATGGTGCTGAAGCAGATTCCAGTAGCAGAGGACATCAATTTAAACACACCCGGCAATTCTACAAGATATAAATCAGAAATGTGCCAATGAGAATTATTTTGCAAGCTAAAATTTAACATAGCAGAATTTTAAGCAATGTATAAGCGACATCTTCCACAGCTCTGTCTTTTAACCTGTTCTTTTACTCATCAATATAGACTGTCAAATATGATAGGGCTAACCCACTTATATTTAGTGCAAGATAACACAAGTACATTCCCTCCCAGTTCTACAGCAGCCTTCATCAATTCAGGTGAAGAAAACACATTCAGATAAATCAATAATATAAGTTTACCAGAAATAAATATTGTCTATCAGAAATGTTCATAACATGCCACAGAAGCTATGGCATTGCCCACAACTAGACAAAATGAGCCATTTCCTCAGACTCTACAAGCTCAAAATAATCCCTGGTGATTCCAGAAGACATTGCCCTGCTCAACATTATAGACCAGGTTTGCCAATATGTATCCTGCACAGCCCACAGACCTGCACAGCCCACAGACATTTTTTAAAAGTTAATAAATTCACCATTGCTGCCCCAAAAGATTAGGGACACTTTCCTGTGTACTAATTCTGCAGATCTGCTATGGACTTTGTCCACTTGGCAACCATCCCAGACCATAAACCCCTAAGGAACCAACACCTTCAATCTATATATCTATCGAAGCACTTCCCAGAAAGATCCAGATTATCCAGTCTGGTAGACAGTTCGCCTTATGTTTGGGTGACCTATGTAATATGGCCAGAGCACTTGATAAAATAGCACAATTTCTCTCCAGTCGCTAATCGAAAACAAATGTTTGGTTTACTGAGGAATTTGAAGGAAATAAAGTGCCTGAAGAGATGTTGGCATAAAATTCAAAGAGGACACCACCAAGTATTATTAAGAGCTCAGGTCTCAGCCTACACACTGGTGATAAGAGTGGAAAAGTGCAATTCTTCTCCAGGACAATTGTATCCAACTGTATGCAGACTTCTGAGTAGAAGGCCTGTTTCATGCATGGACTACTGCAACACGTTGTACATAGGTCTGTTCTTGAAGACCATTTAGAAGTAAAGCTGGTCAAAATGCAGGGGCAAAAGCAGTTGTGCCTGCATCTTGGTGCACTCATGTAACATCTCTGTTACACAAACCGCATTGGTCACCAATATGTTATATACCAATAAGTCCTGGGGATCAACTATATACCTCTTCATGACAAAGACCCTGGCATTCTGAGGGTCAGTTTTTCTTCTGACATTTCTGCCCGCCCTGTAAAATCTGACAGAGTGGGTGTCTTTATGTCCTGACAATTAAGTGGTAGTTGAGGTAAACAGTTTATTCTATCATGGCTCCTGTCCTTTAAAATGGCTCCTTCCCACCCTCCCCAGAATTTAGACTGCAGCAAACCGGCCAGCCTTCAGAAAGTCTTTAAAAACCTCTTTTTCTACAAACACTGGAGCAGGTCACGCACAATATGTCAATCTGTTACATATTATTTGTTTTGTGATATATGTTTCCTGATATGTGAGTTTATTTTAGGGTCATTTTGTTTGCCTTTTTAGCATAAAAACATCTCGAGTTTTTAATTTCCACTCCCCCTAATCAGTTTCAAGTTGGGGCAGCCTTATAAATCCAAATTATAAAGAAGCATAAAAACATAAATACTGTAATACACAGCAAATATTTTGGCAATCCCAGTTAGGAGTTTTGGTGGACTGCAAATCCAAATGGTTTGCCAATACCAGAATGAAAAAGTCTGGTTTACTGAAATGCTAGTGTCTTGGCATAAAATCTATTAATGCTGCTGCTTTACTGTATCCTCTCTACAGGGTGAGTTTCTAGAAGCATATATTTTATGAGAAGTGGCCTAAAGACCTCATAAACATTTGCAAACTTAATCAAATTAAATAATTCATAGATCTGACTTGCCAGCAAACTTGTGTACTGCAATAGCAAATCAACTTTGAAGTTCCTCAAGGTTTTACAAGCCTGCTAGTTACAGACAAGAGTCTAGGAAAGTACCCAGACAGAAAAATGCTGCTATAAAGCAGAAACGTGTAAATGATTTCTGCTATACAGACACTTTGATTAAATGTGCTTTATCCAATAGCTTAGTTGCTTTGTTTTCATCCATTATTTTTTTCCTTCATGAATACTGGATGCCAGAACATACATTGCTTTTAAACTTTCTGCAAAGTAGGAACTTGGCCTGCACATCACATCTATCCACGTATGTTATTCATGAACACAGGCTTTTTCATATTAACAAAATGCAATCTGTGCAACAGGTCTCTCATTATTCATCAAAGCACCAAAGAACAATAATTGATGTTTGCGTGTTGTATCAATCAGCCACTTAAACTTTGTATATGCATGTACTACCAGATGTTAATCTTTTTGCACAAAAAAACCAACAATTGTGCCCGCTTTCAAATGAAATTACACAATGAAGGCTCATTGGATTGCAGAATCTCTTTCTATAAAAGTAATTGTCTTCTTCTAACTGCATACAATAACAACTCTTTTACAAGAGAAACTATCCCTTTCAAACATTACCAGAAATTTTGGCAACATCTTTTAGCACTCACAATCCACAAGCTACTGTTCTATAACTGCTGCAGCTATTCTTATCAGTGAAGCCACAACGGTATACCAACACATCAAAAGTTTTATTTATTTGGGTTGACAATTTATTTTCCATTTGATCCATCCATCCATATTCCTCCTGTCCTCTTCAGGTTTTCTTTCTGGCCATGCCTTCCTTATTCTATGCCCTGTAAAGCCATGTGCATATTTGCTAATGTTATTATTAATATACACATAAAAGTAACATTTCCCTTAAGCCAGCCATGACTCCTGATGACAAGAGCACGTCTATACAGGGGTTTTTTTTGGCAACCGTACAGAGAAAACCCATAGGCTCATGAGTAAAGGGAGAACAGAATGATCCGGATGAAATTATTGAACCAGCAACCCCAGTTCACTCTTCGTTACACGAGGTTTGTTTTTCCTAACTTAAAATAAGCAGCAACTTAGAATCAGAACATCGTGAAATTCTATTTCCAGTATTATTGCAATACAGGGATCATATGACATAAGACACAATTGTGTCCTGGAATTCTTAATCGGTATAAAGATACCTTCAAAGAGAACATGGCGTCAGCTTCCAGTGAAATAAGCCATGGCTTCATTTTGTAGACGCTCAACACTTATCTATAGTAGCATCAGCATTTCTGCCCATTCTGCTTAGCAGACAGCTATTACTTTATCCTGTTGATCTCTGGCGTCATTGAACATTCTAAGATATCTTGTACGTGTCAATATATAAATGCCTCTTTGTTTTGCTGTTAAATGCTATTCCATCAGCAAAGTCAGGACTTGATGCAGCCGTATATAATATACAACCAGGATTAACTGGTTGGCTGTCGCTAAGTTTTTTTTAGTATCTAATCAAGACATTTATGATTGAAAACAGTAGGTTTTTCATCAGAAAATAGAACTAAATTAGAATTGTCCACTGACATTCTTTATTTGTAACATTATTGTACATTCTCTCTCCATATGCACATAGGAATTCTCTTTTATGATTTTCTCCCGGGGATTGGCCAGGATCAAACCTGCTTAACTTTACAGCTAAATATATGTAAACATATTCAGCACACCGCCTGAGTGAGATTCTAAGTACTACAACTCTTAATGTTAAAACAGTAGCCTATTTTTGAGAAAATCAACATTTAACTAAGAACTTACACTTACTTTGAAACCTGTTATCTAAAATCTAAGTCCTTAATATCAGCTAAAGCAATTTTAACCTTTGAAACCTGTTAGACTAAAAATCTGAGTCCTTAATGTATGATAAAGCAAACTTCTTTTTTTTATTGGTTTCAGGAAGTTTTATCTTCAACACTGCAACACAGTGTTTTCTTTCTAATCTTTCAAGAGCATTATGTGTATAGCTTATAACAAAGTTTCTTTAAAAATTAATTCCCCACAGAATATTGGGAAAGACTAGAAGCGATAAGCAAATTCTAATCCTTCGTCCATTTAAAAGCTCCCAATGTGCAGAATATTTTATGTTGTTTGGAAGCAATAAAACACAACTAAGAGGAAAGAGGGGAAAAATTGAGTGGTAGTATGATGCAGGTATTCAAAATATTTTTACCATCAAGACCTTTCTTATGCAGAAAATGTGTTATTTTCCAAAGGCCAACAGTTTATTAAAGCAGCTTTTCTCAACTTGGGTGTCCCCCAGAAGTATTGACTCACCGTCTCGAGAAATGAAGCAGATTAAAATGCCAAACATTTTAAGGCACTGTGTAAGAGAATGCTATTGTTACATTTCTACATTGTATGACATTTCAAAGCTGAGCAATTAGAATATAAAACATTAAGAGCTGATACAGTTCTTTAATTATATATTCCCTGGCTTCTTTATTGGGCACTAGCTACATTCATGAATTTTATATACATTAACTACAATGAAAGCCGAAAACAGCCTATCAAAGATGTCAGCTTCCCTCACCAGCTAAGAATAAATAAGTAGAAAAGAGATTTTACAGCATCATAACAACTGTACCATAATGGATGCATAATGGAATCAAATGCTTGGCTAAGATATGATACAACGAAGTCAAGGGAGATGACTGACGAGATCAATTTTGTTTGAGGGGTCTACTGTACCAACTATGAAAAAGGAATTAAAAGCCAACAAAATCCATTATCCTGACATGGATTCAGTTTAATTGATTTTCCAACACTAAATGGAAACTTGAATAAGATTTTGTCCAATTATGTAATAACAATCCAACCTTCGACAAGCACTAATTCTGATCCCACATATGTACCATTCATTTCACTTTTCATTTGAACAGTGTTTCTCAACCTTGGCAGTGTTCAGATGTGTGGACTTCAATTCCCAGAATTCCTCAGGCAGCACGTCTAGCTGAGGAATTCTGAGAGTTGAAGTCTATATATCTCCAAGCTGAGAAGGTTAAGAAACACTGCTTTAGAGACTGGCAGAAAGGAAGAAAATCCTCTGACAGTCTGGGAGTTGAAGACCACACAACTTAAAGTTCCAAAGTTGAGAAAGATTGCATTAGATAGAAGTAAAGTTTTTGATTGAAATCATACTACATATACCAGAAAGAAAGAAAGAGAGAGAGAGAGAGAGAGAGAGAGAGAGAGAGAGAGAGAGAGAGAGAGAGAGAGAGAGAGAGA
>JANHFL010010224.1:136822-157833 GCA_032468155.1 Oxyrhabdium leporinum | reverse complement strand
GATAGATAGATAGATAGATAGATAGATAGATAGATAGATAGATAGATAGATAGATAGATAGGCAGGCAGGCAGGCAGACAGGCAGACAGACAGACAGATAGATGTTATCAGTGTAAAAACATATAAATAATGCTGCCATATCCTGAAATATTGAACCATACCTATGAGGCTCTCCTATTGCTGAACTGAAATGCAATCTTTCCTCCCCTCGTTGAATCAGCATAAAATTTGCCTTGCCTTGGAAGTCTGAAGAAGTGTCAAAAGCTACCCTAAACTTTTAAAGCAGTTTACCAGTGATTGTTGCTCAATTGGTTTTAGAGCAGAGGAGGGGAAAGCATAAGCTAAAAGAGAAATAGGAGCACAGATGACTTTGCACTAAGATGGAGTGCATGTTCTAAGTCACTTATAACTGGATTTCTGCAATAAGCCATAAAAAAACTGAGATATTTTTTCCTGATTATGAGTCTGATGTCCCTTATTATGAAAACAATCCATTTGCCAAGACTGAGTGTCTTTCAGAACTTCAGTGCAGTGTAACATGACTACTTACACCTGCTGCACATCAGACTTCAATAGATAGTATCATTTCTGCCAGGCAAACTCCATAGCATCTACATATAAATATGGACCATGCAAATCTGCAAAATGTTATATAATCTATTATTGATATGTAAACAGCCCAGCCTTAATTTCATGCAGCCTAATTCTATTATTGTTTCTTAATAATAGACTACTGTGTTTACTGGATATTCTTCCTGAATACACATGTAGTAGTATTGTAGTGTAATTGTTATTTAATCACAGGTTACAACAAAGCAAAATGTTAAATGCTTCTATGCATTTAACATTTTAACATCTATGAAGTAAGTTTGAACTACTTCTATAGAATCTAGCAAAATGTGTAAGAACTTTTACACTGAATTTGTAAGTGAGAGTGATTTTTCTCCTGAATTTTCTCCTGAATTTCCAAGTATAGAGAAAACTTTAACCAGGTACAATAACAACACTGTAGCTTCTCTGTAGAGTCAGTTGAATGCATGGGAAGAAGGAAGCACGATTGCTTATTCCCTTTCGTGAGTTCAAGCTGACCACAGAAATGGTGTATAGAAACATAGAAGATCTCTGAGTATAAAGGCCTTAGGTGACACCCCTCATCCTTCCTGAAGCTGCATCTTTTTTCCTTTCACCTGGAAAAGTGAGGGACTGGCAAAGTCAGGATCATGGAGCCACTATTTCAAGGAATGGTTAGAAAGTTGAAATGTCCAAGAAACTTAATTTTTCTCACAGTTCCTGCTGGGAAAGGTCAGGCAGAAGCAAAATCAACTGAGCCCCACTGCTTCAAGATACATAGTGTGTCTTAAAAATGACAAGCTCCCAGGAAGCGGGAGGCTCTCCTGTCTTCGAATGGAGCGATTCGAATTAACTGGACAATATATGTAATTTTAGAAAAAATATTTTACACACTCTCTTGTTTTAGTTATCTGACATACTGAAAATGGTATTGGACAGATGTTTTCTTAAGTAACATATTTCCTAGAACAGGTTTTGTGTTCTACCTGACACATGTCCTCTTATTTACAATTTCATCAGATTACAGATCTGGCGTTCGAAACCATCAGCCTCAAACACATTAGAAGATGACAAGTCATTGTGAAAAAGCAATGTTGAATTGATCCTTAAGTGAGATGGTTCCAACTGGGCTTTGTCTCTTCCTAAACAAACCATTGCTGGATCCAACAGTGTTGTATAATTTCTAATCAAGTTTCCCTTTCTGGAAAAGGTTGTTGAGAAGGCAGTCAGGCTGCAGATTAAGAGGGCCCAAGAGAAAGATGATTCATTGGATCCTGTCTAGCTGCATTTCAATCCTAAGCACAGTGCTAAATTGGCATTGATCACATTTAGTGAGAACCTAGGCTAGGGCAAGGCCAGGATGGGAGTTGTGCATCCATTCCGGCCCTCCTTAATTTCTCAACACCTTGATCTACCATCAATCAAAAAGTAAGCTTAAAAGGAAATTGAACAAAATGAGGATGTTTAGCTTTGAGAAGAGAATGGAGTACATCAGGGGTCCCCAACCCCCAGACTGGCACTGGGTCATGGCATGCCAGAAACCAGGCCGTGCAAACAAGAGAAGCCCCATCTGCAGGATACAGGCAGCATGCAAAACCACGGCCCCTCCAGTCCACGGAAAAACCTCCCTCCACAGAACCGGTCCCTGGTGCCCAAAAGGTTGGGGGCTGCTAGAGTACATTACTCATCATTCAAAGAGCTGAACAGAGGTCACACAGAAGATTGATATCTGCCTTTTTATTTTCAACAGAAATTCTCCCGTTTCCAGAGTACAGGACATGGAATAATGAATTTCAATTATAGGAAGGCAGATTCCTATAGGACAATTATCCAGAATGAGACAATTATCCTTTCCCTGGATATGCTTAAGCAGAGGCTGTATCTGTTGTGGCAGTTTTTCATTTGGATTCTTGTGCCAAGCAATGGAGCAGACCACTGGCTTAGGAATTCTGGGATTTGAAGTCCACAAGTCTTAAAGTTGCCAAGTTTGGGGGTCCCTGGATAGACTCAATGGACATTTCCACCTGCATGATTTGATAAGCCCATAACATATACACACACATTTTAAAACATATCGAAAATTCAGAGCGGTTTTTAAGACCCTTGTTCTACTACTGGGTATTACAGTACCAAATGCACCTCTTTCTAATTCAGAGCAGGAACAAAGACTAACAAAATTAATCCCTTTGGAATATGGAATTTTACACCCACTATCTGACTACTGTATTGTTATCCCAAATTATACAAAACTGGAACAGTGGGTAGAATTCTATTTTCACTAGCACTAAAATAATGCCAGTCTTTCCCTTGGTTTGAGATGCCATCACTTTATTTTGATTCAAGTTGCTTTCTTTGTCAATTTTCTGCTCACTTTTGAAACAATTACAACATTGGAGTAAATATCAATCATCATCTGGCCTAGACATCACCAATAGAATACTGTAAAAAAAAATCAATTGCACTGTACTGAAAAAAAGGAAATCATTGCTTAGAAAAACAGGGTGATGAATCTTCATTGCTAGAACCCTAAGCTTCCTGTTTTCCACATCATTAGCAATGTACCTGATTAAAGGACCTTCACCTGCTTCTCTGATAGATGATAGGGATCTTATTCTGAGTAGCCCTGGAGCTATAGAAGAAGTAATATGTCTGCACTGTCATTATAATATAAAGTACTGTAATATTTGCACAAATTTAAACTATAAAGAATATATAGTGAAACAAAATTAGATTAACAGCTGCATAAGGTCCTTTCTAGAGGACACCAACCCTTGATTAAAAGAGCCCTGTCCTCTTTTACAGCTAAAATGAAATTGTAGAAACAATTAGTAGACAGATATATTTATGGTTCTAAGTGTAACTTTTTGACAGAATAGGACAACTTGCCCCAGCCGACTCACCCCGGCGGACTTGCTACAACCAACTCACCACAGAGCAACTCGCCGTAGTACAATTCAATGTGGGATTACTCAAGATAGAGACAAGTAGAATTGCAGCTCACCCCAGCCTCAAGGACTTCTAACTTGAGAAGGTTTAAGCCTAAAGTAAGACAAGGTGTCTACAATTCACTTGTCCCTCTCTTGAGTTATCCTCTTGAATTGACCCACAGCAAGCTGGCTGGGGCGAGTTGTCCTAAACCCACTTTTGAATGGTTTGACTTTAATGTATTATGTGAATGCTTTGGAGGCAGCGGTTTATGGCTTAGAGTAATACATGAAGTCATCCAGTTATGCCTTAGCCAACAAGCCAAGGTAAATTGTGGCTTATCACAATGGGAACAGAGGCAGCAATCTGAATAGCTCATCACCTATGAGGACACAATCCATCCGCAGAATGCATATTGATTATCGTGTTCTGAAGGGTTTGTACCTGCCTATTTCCTACAAGGATGCAGGCTGTGCAAATTGCGGAATGTACCCATTCCTAATGATGCAAAGTTACAGTCCACAGTTCTTACAACCTGGACTTCATGGTCTATGTGAGAGAAAGACAGTGAGCAAAACTTTTAATTCTTTCAACCCACACAGCTCTTATTTATTCATGTACTTATTAAACTTACTCATCTCCCATCTCACTGTTGCACAACTCTGGGCAATTTACAATCCAATAAAACTATAGTATAAACATTAAAAAGGTAAAGGTGAAAGTTCCCATTTCCAGTTCTGTCAGCTTTAGAGGGCAGTGCTCATCTCCGTTTCTTAGCTGAGGGAGCCAGCATTGTCCAAAGATATTTCTCTGGTCATGTGGCCAGTATGACTGTATGCCGAAGTGCAAGGAACGCTATTACCTTCCCACCGAAGTGGTACCTATTAATCTACTGGCATTTGCATGCTTTCAAACTGGTAGGTGTGCAGGAACTGGGGCAAGGAACAGGAGCTCACCCCGTTGCACAGCACTCAAGTCTCAAACTCGGGTTGTCAGCTTTTCAGTGGATAAGCTCAGCATCTTTAACCGCTGAGCCATCACACCCTCCCTTATACAAACTAACACAGTAAAGTACCGAAACAAAATATCACAATTAACAAGAAATAGCCAAGATAGCTGGGAGGAGGATAATAGAGTGGAAGTGAGATCTTCTCATTAATCCAGTAACCAGGATGACACTCCCCTACCTGGGCCACAAGCCAACTGGCAGACTCAGGTTTTAAGACCTTTACTATGGCAGGCCAAGAAGTTGGGGCAGATCTCACCTGAAGGATATGATGTTCCAGAGGGCAGGTGCTGTGGCAGGAAAGGCTTTTCTTGGACACTGCCAGCTGAAATTGCTTGGCCGATGGGGTCCACAGCATGCCCCTTCTGCCAGTGCACGTGGGATGGGCCAATCCCATTAGGGTAAGACGGTTACTCAGTTAACTTGGACCCATGCCATAAAATAACAACTAACACCTTGAATTGGAGACTATATTTATTTTATAGAATTCTATTTATACACTTTTTTTTGATCACATTAAAGCAAGAGAAGTATATTTTCCTGCTTTTTGAATTTATTATTTTCACTGAATAAAATATATAGTAGAAACGGTTTATATGAGTGTCTGTAACTAAACAGGCTACTTTTGCTGCACAAATAAAGCCAAGGGGATGCAGATATTATTCTCTTAGGAAAGTCTGAGTAAATATTTTTTGAAACTGAAACATGAAGAAATCCAGTAATCAGTAGTGGTTACTGAATTGCCTCTACCAAGCACGAGTCACAACAAGGAACATTAAATGAAAAAGCTTGCAGTTACCTAGGAAATAACATACAAAAACTGTAGTCAACAACTAATGGTACATGCACCAAGCAATGGATTGGTGCATTTTTGGTAACTGTCACCAAAACACAGCTACAGAAATTAGTAAATCATGATTCATGCCTTAAGTGCAGGGGCAGGCAATTTTGGAGAGTGCAAGAGTCACAACATATTTTTGTGCTATGTTAAAGACTATACCCCAAGAGCAGCTGTAGTAGAACTGAACATGTAGAAGTGCCCTTTTTTCTCATTTTTATGTTTACAATTTATTTCTGCTATGTTGTTTTAGGTGCAGCAATAGCAAATTTCTTATAAAAGGCCACTTTTCTATCAACAGAGGGTGCTGTGATTTTCCGTGTTATAATCCTCAGTTCTTGAAAGTGACATATAATGTTTACGTTTCTGGTGAAGAACCAACAGATGCACAGCCCTCCTTTCTTTCACGAACTGAGGATACCTCACAATTCATTTCCTCCTCGTTTTTCCCACCACAACAATCTTGTGTAGCAGACTGAATGTGCCTAGCCTAGCCCAAAATCACCCTTTGAGCTTCGTGACTTGAAACTGGATTTCCCCAGTGCCAACTGTAAATTGCTACTTGCTACCGTGTTATTAGTAAAACTGGATGTAATTGAATAAGTTTAGCTGAAGGAAGGGGGGGGGACTACTCAGACAGGTTTTACAAAGTAGCCTGCCAAAAAAGAACAAGATTAAACACATTCCTACCTATGCCGAAGCAAATATTTGAAAATGAGCACAGGTGAAATTGCCTTTGAAGTCGCTCCTTCCTTTTTTCCTAACTCAAGAACAAATGTGATATTCCAGAAAAAAAGGGGAAGATTTTGGGTTTTTTTAAGCAGGCAAGTAGAAAAGACTATAATCCAAATCACGCATTTTGAAGTATGTAAAATTTTGATTTAAACTTGTTTTCATTTTCTCTTGGACTACTACACATAATGTTATGTTTCGCTTTGTTTTGATTCAGTTGAATGTTCCCACCCAATTATGTTGATTTAATAAATTATTGTAGCTTTGGCACAATAGATTAATCCGGCCAAAGTTCCTCATACTAGTATCAGCAGGATCTCCAACTTACTGAGGGGGAAAAGAACCACAAAAATAAAATAAAGTATCACAGAAATAGAAAAAAAAATCATTCTGATCCTGCTGATAACCTAAGTGAGGTATCCCTGCAAAACTGACTTGCTAATCAGATATTGCTTTTTGGGTAATTTTATTAAAGATTATAATTTACAACAGTAAAAACTAATGCAGACTGAAAAAAGAAAGAGTTGAAGGTACAGAAAAGAAAGAAAACAAGGGAAAAAAGTAAAATAGACAAGAAAATAAGAATATCATAAAGAGAAAGAAATATATAAAGGATTTTCCAAATTCATTACAAATATAAATAATTTTAATAAATCATTGCCTTCTCTTTAAATCTAACAAATGATTTCTTCCACATTTCATCTCTAATCTATAAACAAATCCATAAAACATCATTTCAGTCCTGATGTCAGCGAAAGTCCATTAAGGGTTACCAGAAATAACGACATATCTATTTTAACTTTGATCAAATAAACCAACTTTGTATTTCTTTATTTTACTACTAACAGTCTTAATCTTTTTTTTTTTCATTTTTATTGCTTCTAAAATATTAACAGAAAAATGAATAAACACAAAAATAATAATGCAGATACATGCATTCTCAAAAAAAAAGAATATATAAAACCTGCTTTAAAAAGGGAAGAAAGAAAAAATACAGCAGAAAAAGCACACTGTTGTAACATTGTCAATGTTATACAAGGTTCTTTGAAACATTAGCAAGCCTCTTTTGTAAATACAATATAGGAAAATTATCCAGGTGACTCTCTTGGTTTATTGTTTGCATGTCTCTTTTAATTTAATAATTAAGTATGTCGGTTTCTTTTGTATGTGTAATACTTTTCCAGTGTAATACTTTTCCCGTGTCATATCTGTAGCCTGTCATTTGTAAATCTTTCAACTTAGTCTTAATCTTTCAGGTAGAACATGTTCCTCTTTGAAAATAACATTTAGACATAGTGTCTCCACCATCCAGAGCACAAGAAGGTGATCTCCTGTATTCTCCTTATCCAAAGAATGCTACTTATAAAAGAAAGGTTTCCAAATTATTGTTATTATTGTGATGACTGTTAATGCTGTGGTTATTATATCTACTCAAAGAGTGCTAGTGACTGGAGGAATTTGGATAACACTGAAACATACAGTACCAAAACGATCAGACCAAACTATTCTTTGGGAAAGAAAGATCTTTCAGGAATAATTATTCTAGGCTGAGTGCAACCCACACATTTGGGAAGTACTAGTTTAGAGAAGTCTGTGTTAATCCTTGCACAGATGTAATATTTCTAAAACTTTCCTCAAACCTCTACAGGTAGCCTTTGTTTAGCAATCACAATTGTGACTGGCAACTCAGTTGTTAAGCCAAGCTAAGTGAAAATGTGACTGTACTTATGATCTTATTTCAGCTTTCCTTTACAGATCTATGAAGGTAGTATATGTGAAGATTGATCATAAAGTTCCTTTTTCACCACTTTTGTAACTGCAAGTAGTCTCTAAGAGAACTATCTGTACTTTACTGATATCAATCTTTATTGCAGTTGATCCACTAGTATGCATTTAGCTTGATGACAAATATAAAGATCCTTCCATTCCCCACTATCCTGTCAGAGCTGAAGAAGCTTCTTGGAGAAGCGAAACGTCTTCAAAAGAAAAAACAAGGAAGTCCAGTTGCTTCCTGAAAAAGCACCTTTGGGATAAAGATATAAATGCTACTGTCTTTTCCATTTTTACCAGACATTGGAGAATATCTTCTATAGATATTGCCAAACAGTAAGAATAATTTCCTTTTCAGCATTGTTCTGCTGTTAAGCCCACAATGCTGTTGACATTCTTCGACTTCTCTATTTAGAGTATCAAGGTGTTTGAAAAACAAGGTTTCAGGTCCACCATCTTCGGCTTGGCGCTTTGCTGGCATCCTGCCATCAAAGCACTGGGGAAGGGAGGGGGAACAAATGGGCAATAAATCTGTATGTGCCTATGGTGGGAATTAGAGAGAGGGGAACAGTTGAAGAAGAGCAGAGCATTTTGGAATCCAGTCCATGCCAGGTATTTGCAAGGCTGTTTGCTCTGAGAGTGGAATTTCACCAGCCTCAACACCTCAGTGTTTCCCAAAACATCTCTGCAATGTAGGATTGGCTAAAGATGGACTGGTCATGGGAAGAGGAATAGGGAACCAAGGGGTATAGTTCTGTGTTGTTGCTCAGGAACCTTAGATTCCACCTGGCTTTACTGCAATGAGCATCTATTAGTAAAAGTACTTTTCGCTTCAACCAAATGGAGTCAAGAGTTTTCCTTCTCTGAGGGATCAGAGTGGAGCAGGTCTGACATAGGGCCTCTTGAAGACATCGGGATGCCTCCAGTGAAAGTGAACTGGTATTCACCTAATTCTATAAATGGACTGATGACTAACCCTTTTTCGCAGTTGGGATAGGATAACATCTGTCATTGAACTTGAAGAAAACAGGATAGCTGAGTGTGCAAGACAGACGCTGCTCTTAGCTTTCTCTTTCCACAGTTGCTGCCATCTCCTAGCATCTGAGCCTGAGGCAATTGCCTCAATCTGCCAAATGACAGAGTCATCCCTTTTCAGGATGGAAATGCATCAAACAAATATTTGGGAATCAAGCTGTACACTCAAAATTACATGGAAGCTATAAATAATATATGTCTTCTTCATTCTCTTTCTCAAATTTCTGTCTATGAGATTATAAGATTAATGAATACATTCTATTCCTTTGCGTCCATTGACTAGGTTAGAACATGAAAGATAGGGAAAAAAATATAGCACAAAAATACTGGATTAACCATTTCAAGAGAGTTCTATTTCCCCTCCCCCATGTTTGTTTAACAGATTACAGATATTCCTCAAGTTATGATGATTCATTTAGCAATCATTTGAAGTTCCAATGGCACCAAAAGAAAACACTTACATTTGGTCCTTTAAGTTCCAACTGTCGCAGTTTCCCTGTAGTCACATGAACAATATTTGGGATGGTACATGGGTTATTTGGGATCTTGGAAACCAACTTTCACTTATGATCAGTTGCAGTATCCTGCAGTCATGAATTGTCATTTGCAGCCTTCCCTGCTGGCTTCCCACAAGCAAGGTAAATAGGAAGTTGGCTCAGGTAAGTCTCCTTCATCCCACCTTGGCCTTTTTTCTCCCTTCACTTGCATGCATGTACTACACCCTCCTTTTCCCCTCTGTTTGCACACCCACTCACCAATGCCTACTTTCCCTGGGTTTCCCTGTACTTGCACACATAAATGCACCCACCAGTGCCTTCCTTCCCTGGGCCCCCCTGTGCTTGCACATACACATGTAACCCATGCTCTTTGTTGGGCCTCCTTACATTCACATGCACTCTGCATCTGCACCCTCCTTTCTGGGCCTTCCTATACTCACATGCACCCCCACACAGGTCTCTCTGAACATACCATGGGCCCTCCTTCCCAGGCCCCCCTGCATTCCTATTGGTTGTGCCACACTGCAGCAGCCCTCTCCCTCAACTCACATACGGCCTGCACTGGTCTCCCTGAGTCACTGCCACAATTCCTTACTTGGGACACCCATGCTTCCCACTTAATGACTCACACATCTCAGGTGACAATGGCACCAGGAACTGCCTGGATTGCCACCACTAACCAATGTGGTCACATGACATCATGCTTTATGACCACACTGTTTAGCAATGGTCCCCATTGCCATTATGGAGTCTACCTGTATTGCATTTTTGAGTTTTTTAAAGTCTATTATTGTAAGAGAGAGGAAAACTAAGGAAATTGAAACAATGGGATTTATCTTGTATTATATCTAGATGTTTTGCAAGTTTAGCTCATATCTTATAAAAACTTTTCCTAACATTGCTTACGTATGCAGAGAAGTGGATCCTGAAAATTTGTTTTAACTGAACCTGAGGATTATAAAAATCATTGTTGCACTTTGATGTAAAGCCCCCTCTAGTGTTCACATGAAGATTGCATTTAGAGTATTCATAAACACAAAACCAATGTCAAAAATTCATCCAATGCCTCTTTCTATCATTATAGGTGGCCCTCGTTTAACAACCACTCATTTAGTGATCATTCAAACTTACAATAGCACTAAAAGAGTGGTAGTTTTGACTGGACTTTATACTTACAGATGGCACAGCATCCCTTTGTCACAAGATTACAAATCTGATACTCATCACACAGATTGTGATTATGACGTTACAGCATCCCACTGTCCAGGGATTGCAATTTGTGACTTTCCCTACCAGCTTCCCACAAGCAAAGTCAGTGGGGAAGTCAAAGTCAGGTAAGATCCTTGCTAAACAACCTGCATGGTCCTTGCTTAATGACAGCAACTGGGATTGGCTGAACTGCTGTGGCTGAGCAACAGTCACTTGGCTTTTCAACTTACAACTTTATGCTTAACAATAGAGTTCCTAGTCCCAATTACTTCCAGTAAGTAAGGAAGACCTGTATAACTAAGCACAATGCATGGAATGATATGTACTGTGAAACTGTTCTGAAGGGCCTGAAAGTCTAATAGCCCAATGAGAGGTTGAAGGAAACACAAGAGGGATCACACAGAGCAGGGGTGTCAAACTGGTGGGCAGGACACGTCACGGGCAGGCCATGCCCGCCCAGCTCCGTGAAGGCAAAAACGTCACAATACGTTATGTGACACCAACGTGACGCAGCGAGTTTGGCACCCGTGACATAGAGGAAGATCCTTCAAACAGAGGATAAACTGTTTTAAAAGTCCATGGTAAAATGGACTGCATGATAAATGAACTTCAAATTTTGCTTATAAATATAGATACATGGGAAGAATGTGTGAAACTAGTGTTAAATTTGCACTATGTCATAATTTAAGATATTTTTTAATACAATGCTATATTGTTGGACACCAGTCAAGCTGTGAAAATTGTATAAAGAAATACCAAGCCGGTGTTGGAAGGGTAAAAATAAAAAATATTTTCTCTCATGCATGGTGAACCTGTGAAAAAGCAAAGAGATTTTTGGTACAAATCCTAATTAGTATAGCAAATTAATATTACGATGAAACCAGATTTTTTTCTGTTGGGTTTTATGGACATTGAATAAGGAAAGAAGAATGAGAAATCAATACCGTGTACTGGCATTTGTGGCAAGATTACTCTATGCACAAAAATAGAATAATGAAATGTCCAAAGTAAAAGATTACTTTTATGCGGGGGGTCACGCGTGCATGCAGAGGCCCGGAGTTGCATGTGCATGCACAGGGCACATGCGCATGACACATGCGCATGACACGCACAGCATTGCATTTTTGGGGTACGTATGCATGTGCATGATTTGGGCACTTGGTGCCGAAAAGTTTAGCCATCACTGCCCTATACCATTTCAGGCAAAAATGGCTGTCCAATTTCTTCTTAAAAACCTCCAGTATTGTAACACCCACAATTTCTGGAGGAAAGTCACTTCACTGATTGTTCTGTTTGTTAGGAAATGTCTTAGTTCTAAGTTGCTTCTTCCCTTGATTAGTTTCCCTCCATTGCTTCTTGTTCTACCCTCAGGTGCTTTGGGGAATAGCTCGACTCCCTCTTCTTTGTGGCAGGCCCTTGTGAAATTGGGACACTGCTAATCATGTCACCCCTAGTCCTTCTCTGCACTAGACTAGACATATCCAATTAATCTTTGCTTTGTGCAACTAATTTAAGCACAGACCAAGCCAAGAAATTCACCTGTCCACCTCTTTGGGATAAGTGTCATTTCCCAAGCTATATACCTGCTCTATTTATTCCACTTATTTGGGGTAAATAAACAATAGACTCCCCCATGGAGTTTAAAGGTGTGGGGGGGAAGCTAAGCTCTGAGAAACGATACCCTGCCTTCCTCCATTCTCTGGATTTGGGAGGGAATGCAACTTCCACCTCGCAGTTAAGGGGGTGGGGGGGGAAACACGCGGGCAACTGCAGGTGGTTTCGCGGAGCTCCTCACCCGCTTCGGACAGCGTTCCGACTCTGCGCATGCTCCGCCCACTTCCCTCGAAAATTCACGTCTTTGACTTGCTCTCCTGCCCATCACTTTCTAACCCCGCCTCCTCGGGACTACGCCTTGAGTATCTATTGGCCGGCACTTTCCCGCTTCCTTCTTCCTCTTTGACAACCCGCCATTTTGAAACATTGTTGATTTTCTGTGAGGAAAACCAGTAGCGCCAATATCAACACCACCACCACCACCACCACCACCACAGCCCACTTCTGTTGAACGTGGGTCGTGCCCTCCTGAAGCATTGTATTTTGTCGCCGTCCGGGGGCCGCCTCCGTCGCTGCTGGGCCCGTTTTCTTAGAAGCGCCCCGAAGTATCCGAGGTGGGTGTTTCGGTGTTGTCGGGATAACGGCCGAAAAGAAGATGCTTGTGACAGGAGCCGGCCGGAGGGGCGGTGTGCTAGTGTCCGAAACCCGGCCGGGGGATGGGGGAAGGCCTAGCGCGGCGCCCCATAGAACCGTTAGGAAAGGGGAAGAGTCCCTCAGCGCCTCTCTTCCCTGCTCCCCTCAGAGAGCGGACTTCAATTCCGGCCAGGGCCAGGCCTGACTTTTTCCGCGGCTCCAACTGTTTTTTCCGCCGGAATTCTGCTGCCTGTCACAGCCCTCGCCGGCTGCCCGGAGCTCTGTGCTCTACCCTCCGAGGCTGCAGGAGCATAGGGTCTTTAAGCAAGCACCTGTAGTAAAATGGGATAAATCTCGGTAGAGAGGGAGGCGCCTCTTGGGACGCCGCGCAATTCCTCGGCCGCGATATTGTATCCTCGTATTCCTTAGCCTCGCTGCTCTTCCTCTTCTTCACATCCGTGTAATTCCTTGCCTGCAATCTCCTCCTCCTCCTTTAAAACTCAGGCGAGCAGACTTAACATTCCTACCTACCTCCAGTTTTCCCCACAACTGCAACAACCCCGCGAGGTAGATTGGGCTGAGAAAAAGGGACTGGCCCAAAGTCATCCAACCGACTTTCACAAGTTGCTGGGGTTTGCAATTCTGAGAGGAAGATGGGGAGGTGTTTGTATTTCCCACTTGTAGCGTCTTGATTTTTTTGAACATTTATTATTATTGTTATTTTATTGTTATTTATTATTTATTAAACATGAAACTCAGTAAACTGAACATTTTTTTAAAAAAATATTTTTTTTCATAATAATTACTATAAACTTTTATTCATTAAACATGAAACTTACTATTATTTATTATTATTATTATTTATTATTACATTTATTGGCAGCCTATCTCACCAATGTGCATTAGCTACTGGAGAATTTGTTTCAAAATAGCTGCTAAAAGTTAAAACATTGAAGCTGAAAAGTACAGCGCAACTCAGAAACTGACCTTTTTGGTGTTATTCGAAAAAGATATTTTGTTTCTATGAGCTGACAGTCTGCAAGCATCAAAAAACGAGGAACTGTATTTTAGCCTGACCTGCTGTGAGAAATGTACAGGTATGGTTAGTTTATGGTATGGTATGGAGTATTACGCAAAACCAGATGATTGGTTATTTCCATTACATGATCCAGTTGGTAAGCATGTTGTACAAATTCATCTGTTGCACGCTCGCTCCACCAACTGCATGAAGGGGCCTCTTAAAATAGTCTGTTTATATCTGCAGAGATAGCAAGAATTGCCTCCTTCAGTGAAGAAAACATATAAGTGTGAAAATCAGACACAGAATGTCATATTGGAGTTTATTATTTAGCATTATATGGAATGCTCCGGTGTCCTTATTCAAGTACCTTGGTTTTCAGAGCTAGTAGTTTGAGCTCTGCCTTATCCAAAGTAACCATTGAATTTCATGGCTGAATGGAGTTTTTAAATTTATATTTCACTTCTCAAAAGTTCTGAATATTATAAATAAACTACATTATTTAATGCAAAGCTTCATTAACTTAGACAATTTTAAAACTGAGCTTATATAATGGTAAAGCAGGACTTTTTAATCATTGCTTGGGAACAAATATAAGTGACCTAATAAGTATATAACATTAAATGGTAATGAGTAGGCTCACATATCATTCTAAGCCAAAAATAAACCAATTATGACTATGCACATTGTATGAACCTTTGTGCTAGAAGGTGCAACGCTGCTGCTGTGTGTTGAAAGTCTCAGTACTAGTAGTAGTAATAAAATGCTTCATACTAAGTTGATATTTTCCCATATATCATCTGTGCAGAAAAAAAGCAGATATGTCTTCTGTTTCTGAGAAAGATGATTTACTTTCTACTGAACAAAAAGAAAAAAGAGACCCACGAACTGAAAACAAAGCTGAAAATAGTGAGGACGATGAAGAGGAAGAAGAAGAGGAAGAGGAAAAAGGTAAGTGGAATTTATTCTAAACAGAGATTCAAATGACTGTATAGACAGCAAGCTATTTTCATATCCTGTCCTCCTCTGTCTCCTTGTCACTTTCAAGTAGAAACTCTCCAGAATGGAGTTTATTATAGGCTGTAGAGAACAGTGAAGAAGTTTATTTACATTTATTTTCTGTTCATTATGCATTAAGATGGAGAACTTCAAATTGTGGGATGTGACCCTCAGTAGTCACATTTAAAAGATGGGGAATCATGCTCATTCTTTGAAGAAACTTTGTCACTTTGTCCTGGCTGAGTGGAAGCATGGTTTGGCATCGATAAGGCTGTTCATTTACAAACCAAGCTTGCACAAAGAGAATTGCTACTTTCATAGAAAAGAGAAACAGTAACAGTAAGTCTCAGTGAACCTCACCAGATTTGCCTGTAAGGGAAATGCACTTCCCAATGTGAAAGAGAACAGAATATCATTTTTGCTTACATAAGAGGAGCAAAGATACACTCCTGGTAAAAGCTCCTGCAGTCTCATTTCACTGTTGGTGCCTGTAGATCTGCCATAGGACCAAGAAAAAGCTACGGTGTTTTCCACAGGCCTTTCCTGTTGCTAAGTTACTATCCTACTGCAACAGGTACTAGCATGCCCAGTGCTTATACAGCCTAGGAGTGGAGACAGGCTATCTGGGAAGAAACATGCTGAGGAGAGTTCTGTACTGTCAGTGCCAATCCACCGGTGCAAGATTCACCAAGTCGTCTATCTCAGGTCAGGCACGAGGCCTGGCTCTGATTTCTCCCTTAAGATTGCTTGCCTGTGTGGGACTGACTTCTAAGCTAGTGGAGGAGGTTGTCCTGCAGACTTAGATTCCTCCAAAGGGGCTTCTGGGATTAGGCGCCAAAAGATTCCCCCAGAAATAGGCAAAGGAAGCAGCCAGTATTGGCTGCATCATACTACAGGTAGTCCTTGACTTTAAACCACAGTTGAGCCCAATTTTTCTGTTAAGTGGTTAAGTGAGTCATGCCCTATTTTTTGCCATGTTTATTACGTGAATCACTGCAGTTGTTAAGTGAATCATATGGTCGCAACGAATCTGGCTTGGGAAAGTCACATATGGTGATCACATGACCCCAGGACAGTTCAACTATCAGAAATGCATGCCAGTTGAAAGTGTCTAATTTTTATCACATAACCACGGGAATGCTGCAATGGTTGTGTGAGAACTGGGCATAAGTCACTTTTTTTTTACTGGCTTTCGAACAGTCATTAAATGAATGGTTGTAAGTCGACGACCTGTAAATAATAAATGAATGTATACAACTCCACTCTCCCTGAATAATACACTTTGACAGGGCTCCCATTGTCTGGGCTTGTCCAGGCATATGAACCATGTCACTTTGTTATGATAGTTCTGTTTATGGAAAGGACTTGTCACAGAAATGCATTTAATTTAGTAGGTCATGGCACCAAACGTTTGAGCTTTGCATTAAGTCTCTAATAAGTTTAGTTCTTTTATTTGAACTATTTACATAAATACTTAGTTGAATGTCAAAAAATACTTGATGACATATTGGGAGGCGATATTTTCATTTCCAGCGATTTAATTCAAAACATTTTTATTAATTATATTCACTCATCATGCTTAAGAAAAATGAAGCATGACTCTATATGCAATGTATTGAGAAATATTTTGTTGCTATTTGTTCATTGTCTTCCGCTAACTAAAAAAGCTTTTGAATGTATAGTAATTCATATTTGTGTTCGATATTCATTAAATACCTGCTAGTCAATTTATGATTAAAGATTCATCTGTTGAGATTGCATCTATGTACAAAATCCTTTGGTCCACTGGTGGGTTTCACAACCAGTTCGGTGATTGCGTGTGCTTCAAAACAACCAGCTTACTTGTAGTAACACAGTAGCTACAGCTGAGGCGCGGCAATCCGCTCTGCCAAGTGAATCACCTGAGAGGATAAAGGAGAGAAAAGCGCAGGGGCTGGTGGGCGGCCCAGCTGATAGTGGGAGCTACCAGCCGGCCAGCTGATCAATCATCAGAGCCACCGGTTTGCCCGAACTGGCTGAATCCCACCCCTGCTTTGATCCCCAAAAACCAAACAATGCGCTTCCTAATTTGCAGGCAACAGTGAAGAAAGTATAAATATACTTGAGGTATAAAAAAAAATAGAAGTATCAAGACAAAGTAGAGAGTTTTACCCCTATAGAATTGTTCCAAATCAAATTTATTCATTTCTAACGCCTGGAAATTATTTTGTGTATTGTTGATTATGCAAATATAATAAAATTATTTTTAAAAGCCTATCAATATTTTTACTAGCATCCCCAGTTTAATTTTTTAAAGTTTCATACTTTAAGTTCCAAACTTTGTAATAAGAGACAGTATTTTTAACCTATGCTTTGACATTTTCAAATATCAGAACATACAGAAATCAGCATTTGATGTTAAACAACAATAATTATTTTCTATACGTATAATGCCAATGTTGAGTAATGCAGAGAAATACGTTGATTTTCATTTATTTATTGCATGATTCACTGGTTGACAGGAGATTCATCATACTCACTGGATTCATTCTATGGTGTAGGATGCAAACAAACAACAAGATGTCTTGGTTACTTGGTTAACATAACATAAATTATGCTATATTTTCATATCCTTAAATTTTAAAGTGTATTGAAAGTGCTTGTTAGAAGATAATGCATAAAATCCCACTGAATCATCAACTGAATGTGTTCTACTGTAGAGGAGATCACTGTCATCTACCACTACCTTCCCCATCTCATATACACCAACAGTAGCCAAATTTCCTACACCTATCTCCATCCCTCTGGGTTCTCTACCTCTGGTGATCTTAGAAAAAGATGTGTGAGGTCCATTTCATAGACAAAAGATCAGAAAAGCACCAGCCTCAAACAGTAACTCCTTGTTTGAAAGCTTGTGCTGAACAACTGGCCCCCATCTTCACGCTGATCTTTAATAAATCACTGGAGGTGTGTTATGTCCTTTCTTGCTTCAAACTCTCTACCATTATCCCATTTCCTAAAAAATCCTGCATCAGGGAGCTGAATGAATTTAGGCTAGTTGTTCTGACATCTGTAGTTATGAAGACCTTTGAGAGGTTAGTGCTGGCCCACCTGAAAGTCATCATGGATCCACTATTAGACCCCTTGCAGTTTGCCTACAGCAAGTAGGATGACAGATGATACTGTCAATATGGCATTGCACTACATCTTGCAACACCTTGAATCTCTGGAGACCTGTGCACGGGTCCTTTTTTAGACTTCAGTTTGGTATTCAATACCATCATTCCAGAAAATTTTTATTCTAAACTGATTCAGCTCATTGCGCTTGTCCATACTTGTAAGTGGATTATTAGTTTTTTGACAAATAGGAAGCAACAGGGGAAGGTAGGGAAAATTACATCTAGTACCCAGGCAATTAGCACAGAGCCCCCCCAGGGCTGTGTACTCTCCATTGCTCTTTTCTTTCTATATCAATCACTGCATCTCTAGGGATCCCTCTGTTAAAGTACTGAAGTTTGCAGGTGATACAAGTGTCATCGGCCTCATTCGAGACTGTGATGAATCTGCATATAGGTAGGGGATTGAACAACTGGTAACGTGATGCATCTGGAACAGTTGAGCTGAACACGCTTAAAACTGTAGAGATTTTAGGTGATGATTCTGTTGCTTTGCATGTACACTTAGAGCTTCTGAACCAGAGACATGTGTCTAATCATAGTTTGTCAAATAAATCTATTCTATTCCATTCCATTCCATTTGTGGATAAATTGTTAAGTTATTTGAGCATCTGACTACATCTGACTCTAATTTGCCAGTATTTTAGGTCAGAATGTTTTTTCAGGTGACACATACACTCTTATTAAGCCTACATATTACTTTATTTTTGTTTACTCTGTGCAGTAATTTCAACCAATTTCCTGACTGCATGAAACTCAATTGTCTTTCAGAAAAGAGCCTCATTGTTGAAGGAAAGCGAGAGAAGAAGAAAGTAGAAAGATTGACAATGCAGGTGTCATCATTACAAAAGCAACCTTTTACAATTACACCAGGCAAGCTATTTATTTTGCATATTACACTTTTCTTTGTTTGAAATCAAACAAGTATTAATTGAAGAGAAAACTTTTGTGTCCATAATATGTAAGATCACATTTGTAATTTTTTAAACTATCCTCTGATTAGGTA
Organism: Oxyrhabdium leporinum; assembly: GCA_032468155.1. Taxonomy (NCBI): domain Eukaryota; kingdom Metazoa; phylum Chordata; class Lepidosauria; order Squamata; family Cyclocoridae; genus Oxyrhabdium; species Oxyrhabdium leporinum. The sequence goes on along the minus strand of JANHFL010010224.1, from coordinate 138,886 downwards.
TTTGGGACATTTAATGTTTATTTTGAAGCAGTATTGCAATAAATATGGGGATGGGCTTTGGTTAAAACAAATAACAGATTTGCTAAAAAGTGATTAAGTAACTTTGCTTGATTATTATAACATAATATTTGCCTTTTCAGGAAAGGGTCAAAAACTTTGTGAAATTGAAAGAATACAGTACTTTTTAAGTAAGAAGAAAACTGATGAACTTCGAAATTTACACAAACTTCTTTACAACAGGCCGGGCACAGTAAGAAATCTCATAACATGCTTTTCATTCATACTGTTTTAAGTGGATAATGATTCTATGAAATCGCACCGTTTCCTAGATTGAGCACATTTATATGCTGAATGTTACCATCAATGGAAGCCTATAGCAATTTGCAATATAATCCAGTAAATTCCAATCACATCCAAAATTGAAAATATGATATATAATGTAAACAAAATAGCAAAACCATAAATAGTTGAAATTATCAGAAATTACCTCATAAAAACATGGCATCATTCTTAAAAGCAGATTGAAAACAAGTCTTTTGCAAGGGAAATGCTAAGCTGTAAAAGTGAAAGTAAAAGCTATAAAAGTAAATTACTAGAGTGAAGGCAGTTAAGTGGAGGGGATTCCGAGAGTATTGGAGGCATTGCTGTAAGTCCTGGTAAATACCAGATGAGCCTCTTTCTGGTGAGGAACATATTTTATTTATGCCTCTTAGAATTATATGGTTTATCTTTTGGTTACCAGTAGTCCTTGACTTTCAATGGGCCACTCAATAACCATTCAAAGTTATGATGGATTTCAAAAAAGCTACTTATAATCCATTCTCAACATTACAACTGCTGCACCCACACCCCCATGTTTACATGATCACATATTGGGTGCTTGGCAACTGGCTCACATACACAACTGGTTGCAGAGTTGCCCAGTTGTGTGACCATGATTTGCAATATTTTCCAGCAGAAAATGGCAAAAAATATTGCGTTGGATGTGCTGAATTCTGTTAATGATCACACAATTCGCTTAATGACTGCAGTTACAAGCTTTACAACCATTGTAAAAATGGTCATGACAGTTATGTGTGCTTCAACCTACAACTGCAACAACTTATGACCGAAATTGTGGGCTCCATTGTGGTTATAAGTCAAGGACTATCTGTATTTGATCCCAGTTTCCTTTCATTTCCAAAACAAATAGTAATTGCAACAAAATTACTGTTCAAGAAAAGTACAATTCAATTTTTGTTACAGATCCCAAATGTTTTTTATTATTATGGTTCGTCACACAGCCAGATGTTTAGACTGAATTTGGCATTTTTGTCCACCTATTGAGTCCTTCCCAAGGATAGGCAGATGTTGTTTGATGATATTAAAGGTAAAAGGTATAGTGACAAGATATAAGCTGTTCTGAGTAAGGCAGTCTTGCAATTGGCTGATGGTGATTTTGTAAATGCTGATCCTGTTCTGCCCAAATGGTGTTCCAGATTTTTTGGTACTGCCCCTAAATTGCCTATTACTACTCTTACTATATTTGCTTTCTTTTGCCACAGTCATGTTATTTCTATTTGCATATGTTTGTATTCTTTTTTATCGACAATGGTTATGTGGCAGATGCTTGTCTGCCAGAGCTCTTTAACTTCTTTTAACTTTTTCATTTTCTATTACATTGTTTCTTTTATGGTCCTAACAATTCTTGCTTGCAGGCAAATGGTATTTCTTGGAGATCATTGTTGCTACTTTGTCATGTCATTTGTGGTCAGTCTGTACCATCTTTTTGCAACAAGTAACTAGGTGACCCACAGTTTCTTCAGCTTCTTTGCAGAGGCAGCATTTGCTGTCTGTTGCTCTCTTTTCAGTTCTGTCACTTTGTGTGCATTTGTTCTTAAGGCTTGGTCTTGTGCAGCCAGAATTAGCCCCTCTTGTCTTGTTATGGATGGGCAGACTCCATTATGATTGTATATCAAGGACTACCCTGTAGTTCAATTGTTACATTTTAATAATAATAATAATAATAATTTATTCGATTTGTATACCGCCCCTATTCCGCAGACTCGGGGCGGTTCACAGCAA
>JANHFL010010224.1:119323-130909 GCA_032468155.1 Oxyrhabdium leporinum | reverse complement strand
TTCGCTGAGATGGGTTTGGTAAATAAATATATTTAAATTTTAGAAATCTTAAAACTGAGTAGTAAACAACTGTAAAACTCAGTTCCTGAAACCAGGCCCAAATTTTATTCAATTCTGTGTTTAATTGCATCTTGGTAATTTTGCTTTAATGTTTAATCACTTCTTAATCCTATGCTATAGATGTATAACAACATAGCAAAAACCTTAATATTGAAAATCCTGTTGATTTTTTGGAACTTTCTCTAAAGTATGATGTTAAGATTGCAACCTCAGCAAGCTATTCATGGAAAGGTGGATTTATATAGAAGATAAAATATTTTCTTTTCTTTTTAGCTCATTTCATGATCTAATGGGAAGAAAATGAAGGCTACGGACTTGTTCTCCTGGATTTAAATATTTTACAAAAACCAGCAAATTGTAAACTTTATTATTTTGGTTTTACTCTTTTGGTATAACATAGTATTAGTCGGAGATGACTATTGGCTTAATGTTCTGAGTGTTGATGGGAATTATCAACTTTTTAAAAATTGAGTTTAATATAATTCCTAAATTTTGCACGGTAATACATGTCCCCTACTTTTCCTTTGTACATTATATTTCTTTGTAAAAATAGTCATATAGCTATTGTAGGTTTTAGTGTTTGTAATGTAGAGATTTTTTAAAAAGAACAATATGAGATTTGTTGTATTAGTACATACACATGCAGAGACTGTTAACTACTTCAGTATTGGGCATTAAATTTATTTTGAATACACATCCATTTTCTATCAGGAGCTAGTCAGATGCCCCGACTAGGACTGCTGTTATGTTTTACTATCTTGCATGTGTATACAATTGAAAGTTGTAAAGCATGCTCAATCACGAAGATACTATTTTTGTACTTTTAAAGGCTTTTGTATATAAGCTTATTTCAGATTTCTTTGCTTAAAACCAGGTTAAGAAAGAAAAATGTGTTTTAGATTTTTGACCAGTATCAGTGTTTATGAATCATGTTGTGATTAAGTAGGAAGTAAGTATAATCACCATACAAAAGATAGCACATTTGTTTTTTGTAAGGAATTTCTTAATTGCACTCATTTTTCAGTCTTTAACTGAGTGCAGAGAATTATAGCTCTAAAGGCTTAATGTGATATCCTATATTGTTAATTCATAAAAAAATTAATATGATTTTGATTTCTAAAATGTTTTTTCCAAGGTGGGTAGTATTGACCATTTATCTGGTGTCGCTTGAACAATGTACTATTCTTGAAAAACTGTATCCTTGTTCTGGATTCTCAGAATCTACAATTGGAAGAATACATACTTAAATGCATTAATCTTAGGCGACTTCTGCTTAGTATGATACTCTAAATCAAAATCTCAATTCTGCAAATAATTGTTCTTGAAATTTTTATTCAGTTCCAGAATGAAGTACCTGTTCACAAAAATCCTTTAAAGGATCAGATCATGTGTTAAAATTTCCAGCAAATGCCAAATAAATGTGTCATAAAGTGAAGTCGAGTATAGTTAACTTCTCCATGACTGTATTGATTAAAATGATTGCAGGTTTTAAATAATGTATTAATAGGTAGTTACAGAATCATAGAGCTATATTCCAAAATATTAATTGATCAACTTATATCATTTTTATCACTTTCTTTGCACGCAATCATTTTTACTAAGCTGAGTGTTTTTTATTCAATGTCTTTAAGGAAAATGTACACTGATATTTTAATACATGTACAGTAAACTTGATACAGAATCAAAGGTGCCTGTGTGTGTCATCTAGACAAAATATTCCTTGTTTATGCTAAACGAAGCAAAATTTTAAGAACCTTATTTTTGTGCAGACAATGAGTATACATTTCCCTAAGCAACAATTATTCTAAGGAATAAAAAAAGAGTACTAATGATTGATTATCCAAATATTTCTAAGAAACTGTGAGCTGTCATAGGAAATCATTAGATTCTTATACTATTTCTCAGTTATATCCTTTACTTGTTTGTAGGATTTACCTGTATACAATATTAACAGTTCTAATGTATAATTGTTTAAGCAAGCTATTGGATTAATTAAAATCAGGACTTCAAGTGGATTTAATTGTTGTAATTCGAAACCACCAATTAACACAGATGAGCATTTTTTCAGTTACTATATTAAGTCACTTTACTTCTGATCACTAGTAAATACTTCAAAATGTTTTACAAGACATAAGTTGCTATGTATAAATAAATGAGCACGCTTCAAAAAAATCTTTGGGATTTCCTGAATATTTTAGCTCATTTAAATAAATGTGAAAAATACTCATATCTGATCTTTCCTTGTAAAAACAATTTATACAGTGATTCAATATTTAAAGCAGGAGTTCCACATTAGTGACAATAAAATACCTATAGATGCCTATTCCTCAGTATGTAAATGTTCCATTTTATATCATTTAGGTTTAAGATGTGTTTTTTATTTTGCTAATACCATTTGTTAAAAACTTCACATAGAAGGATTAATAAGTACCAAAGAAAATAAGTTTAGGTTAAAAAAACCCAGCTAAACTGCTTTAGATAAACATTCGCATAATTTGAGCATTTTAGAGCAGAGAAAATTTCCAGAAATCATATTTATTTTGTTTTTTCTTTATATACATGTTTTCATTATTATAGTCCATTTAATTTAGTAAAATTTACAGTATTAAAACGTGTCTATTTTAAAACAGTAATTCTTTTCCAGTCTGTCCTCTACTGTGTAAATCAGGTTACTCTTCAAGTCTTCATAGAATCACAAGGCTGGAAGGGACCCTGGAGGTCTTCTAGTCAACGCCCTGCCCAAGGCAAGAGTTGTAATAGCATCTCGGACAAATGGTTTTGCAATTTTTCTTGAAAATCTCCAGCAATGGAGCACTCAAAATTCCAGGAGATAAGCCGTTCCATTATATATTTAGAAAATATTGCATGTTTGTAGCAAAGTTTTTAAATACATCTAAGCAATGTTTTTGAAAAATAAAAGGTGCTGATGCTGGCATACTGAAATTGTCACTGTACAATATGTTTTTACATCATCTTAAATTTGCTTCTGGATGATGTCATATCATTTAACTTTTCAAAAAGAAACCAAACCCAATTTTAAGCCAAAAAAATATCTTTTTTCCAGAGTTTCCTGCTTCCGTTATATTTCCTTAATTAAAATTCTGATTATTAAAACTGTAAGTGCACAGAAAGGAAATGTCCACATAATATTTTTATTAGGCCATTTACATGATGAGCAAATACTAGCTTCATACAGAAGTTCTTTTTATGTTATTTTTTGCTGGTCAGTAATGAATGTTATGATTGTTTATGCGTACTATACAATTGAGTGGTACCAAGGCCTCCATGTTTGTATTTCTTACCATTTCTTAGACTTTTTTTTTCATCTTTTACATGATTGGAGAAACCTACTATCCTTTTGAAGAAACATTCAACTACTTATGAGCTATTTGACAGTCCATCTACTGCTATTTAAGGTTCATTACAGTTCCACCTTTCATAATACAGACTTCCTAGTGAAAAAATAAGGGATGAAGTGTGTGAAGTGCATCTTCAAGGCATAAACAATGAAATCACTTTTGTCTTCACAAATTTGAGCACCACATGGATTTAGGATTTGTTTTAAAATGTAAACTCTAGTATTCAAAACGCTGATATTTTGCTTGCTTCTCGAACACCACTCAAGTAGGCTCCTGTAACTGTCTGCGGAAAGTGCCGATTTGTGGCCTGTTTAAACAAAAGTTTCAGAGTATATATTTTGAGAGAAATACAATAACATAATTCTTAAAATACAGGATATAGCATCCCCCAAAGAAAAAGTTTTCCTTTTATAGAAATTTGTGTAACTTCCTTATTAAAGCAGAAATTAAGCAGCAAGCTATAAAAGTAGATCTACAATGTTTCAACTAAACAATTGGGGGGGAAAGTACCAATATGCTGTGGAAGGTGTTACAAATCTTAAACAAAAATCTCTAGGAACAAAATAATTAAAAAAGCCTTCAACCTCCTGAAAATAGTTAGGGAGGTGACAAGTTCATCCCTGAAGGAAATACAAAGGACTTTGAGGCAAACATAAATGAATGCAGAGAAGTACTACTGTGTTTCCTGAAAATAAGACCCCATCTTATATTTAGGGGGGCTCCAAACTAAGCTCTAGGGCTTATTTTCGGGGAAACACAATTTCAGGGTGATCAGCCTGGCTGGGTGTCCCCCCCCCAGCGTGCGTACAAGAGGCAGAAAGTGTGTGAGACCGACGGTATCCGGCAGTAGCTGCAGCCCAACAGCCCCTTGGTTGGCACACACTCTGGCTATGCAGTGCAGTTAATTCTCTGTCCAAGCAGCAGACAGAGGCAGAGGCACAAAGATGAGCCTCTTATAGCCGGCTGCCCACTTTGGCCCAACAACACCCAGCTTTCCCACAGCAAGTCCAGATTGTCTGCCTTCACCCCACGTCTCTGCCTCCATCTACTGCCAGTGCTGCCGCGCGAAGACAAATCTCTCATAGCTGCCCGTTGCTCCAGCTCACTGACTCTCGACTTTCCCATGGCATGCACACAAATTGTGTGCCTCCCACCTCTGCCTCCACTTGCTGCTTCGACTGGTAATCAACTCACCTGTGGTGCCTGGGCTGCCACTGCTGCCAAACACTTTCAGCCTGCATGGGTGCTCACCGCCTCCTGTTGGCCATGCCCAACCCCCTTCACTAGGGCTTATTTTGGGAGCAAGGCTTATATTAGGCACATGCTTAAAAATCAGGATAGGTCTTATTTTCCGGGTAGGTCTTATTTTTTTGGGAAAACACAGTATCTTCAGTACCCATGGCTTAGACCAGCAGCCCCCAACTTTTTGGACACCAGGGACTGGTTCCCCGGAGAGAAGTTTTTCCGTGAACCGGAGGGGTGTGGTTTCACATGGGACATCGCTTGTTTGCATGGCCCGGTTTCTGGCATCCCACAGACTGGTGCCTGTCCATGGACCGGGGTTTGGGGACCCTTGGCTTAGACTATTACAGATAATCATCTTATGTCCATTTGTTCAATGATTGTTCAAAGTTGCAGCAGCACTGAAAAATGGATATACCACTGGTTCTCAAGGTGCTGGCCATCTCAGCATCCCTGCAATCAGACAATTGTGGTCCAAGCACTTGGGTGCCCAGCTCAAAGCATGACACTGCAGAAAGCCATGGTCACACAATCACCATTTGCAACCTTTCCACAAACTCACGCAATGGAGAAGCTGGCAAAGTTACAAGTCACTCCAGTTTCTTCTCCCACCTGCAGCATCTGCACCCATCCCCTCGTAGCCTCTACAGGCTCTTCCATGGCCTCCCATGACTCACATATGGCCTCCCCACAGTCTTCCCCCAAACTCCCTAATCTTCCTGCAGCACCCACATACCCCACCTCTTCCTACATCTTCAGGTTACGACAGCAACTGCTCTGCCTGAGATTGCTGTCACTAAGCAATGTAGTTACATGACATGTATTACATTTATATGCTGCCCATCAGGTTGTCTTTAACAGTACAGCAAAAGTATAAATATAGAAAGCAATTTAAAATAAGAGTTAAATACAGACTAAGAACCAGGGGCTCAAGCAATGCAGAGGTAATACCTTTGTTGCTGCACCAAGAACCTGTGGCTTAGAGCATACCTTTTGGGGCTCCAAGTCAACCAACTGAGCCAGATTTTAAGATCTTTCTGGAAGGCCAGAAGAGTAGGGGCCAATCTCACCTCAGGAAACAAAGTGTTGCAAAGGGTCGGGGGCATAGCAGAAAAGGCTCTTCTAGATGTTGCACTTTTATGACTGCATTGCTTAGCAACAGTAATTCCAGTCCCAATTGTTCAAGGACTACCTATAATGATTTCAGAAATCCTTCTACAGCCTGCAATGCCTATTCAAAGCACGAATATGTTTTTGGTCTTTTTAAACTTAGTTCTTAGTTCTGATTTGAACAAGGCTGTATGTAATTGAGATTTCACCTCTCCAGCAAAGAAGATTTTTCCCTGTATGTCTTCAGCAAGTATATCATATGCTTCGCCGCTGCCTCCTGTCTTGACAAAACTATATGCCATTTGGATCCAAGGGTCTTTGCTCCATCTTGTAATGAAATACTTGACTGGATCTGGCACTTCCTGAATTACAAAGATAAGTAAAATTAATAGCAGTAAAATGAAACCATGTGTGTCCGAATCTAGACACTTGTTTTAACATATATTGAAAGTTTTAACATCTTGTTAAAACATAAAAACGCATAATTGCCCTATGAATAATTAAGCAAAGCAGACTTCATTAATCGTGTGCTCTGAGGTGATTCTTCATTCAATACAAAGTACAGGAAACAGCTAGAGTATTATAATTCTTGTTATACTTATGATGCATGAATTCACAGATTTTGGCTTTATGAAACGCACAATATACAACCTAGTGAATTCAATCAGTCAGTCCCTCCTTCAGTCATTTCCTGCAAGTTTCAGTTTCTTAGGCATCCATGATAGTGCTACGTGCAACATCTCAAATTAAGTTTCCAGTTTCTCCAGACAGGCTCACACAGGCTAATGTCTAAATGCTATTTCCAGCTGGGGCAGAAATAAATAGATCAATAGCCTGATGTAGAGATACAGGACAGGAGGAAGAAAGATTGGAAAGTTCAGGAGCAGAGCAAACAAACCAAACACTTGGATATGATGCACTTGCTGCCCTAAGACATTATGTTTGAATGAATGAATGAATGAATGAATGTGTGTGTATACATACACACACACACACACAGACATTATTATTATGCTAAAATGACAAAATATGTGTACTAGGTGAAATGCTCTTTCCCCTAGTATGTTAAAATATGTTTAGACTGTGAAATCATGTAGAAGTGGAACAAAATAAATTTAACACCAACCACTTAGAAAATGACAGATCATATAATAAATTCATCCATCCCTATTTTTTATTTTTTTTAAAAAAAGCACTGGGAAGTCTCTGCTTTCCATTTGTATGGAATGGATGTTGTCTCTGAGAAAGAAACCGACCTGTTCCTTAAACAATTCCCGAAGCACCATCATGCACTGTTGCAGCACTTCCTTGTCATCTAAGTTCCTTATTGTTCGCACAGCATCTCCAGTTATTACGGACATTAGAACACTGCATTTACGCTGAAAACAAGAAAGAAGGATCATCCATTGTTTCCTCTCCTGGTGCTCCCTTGAACAACCTCTAAATGAATGCTGGCCATCCCATAAAACTGAACTACTTAGAACATGTGCCAGCGCAGAATAATTGCAGTACCATGTTTTAAAAAATGCTTGCCTTACAACAAAACACATTCATGTTAGATGACAAAAGTCAAAATTGCCAAATGTTCTTAGCATAAAATGTACCGTAAAATAGTGAGATTTTATATTAGAAAAATGCCAATTTACATTAAAACAAAGAGGAAAGGTATTCTGAAGGTAATCGGGGGTTTTCCAAATCTGAAGAATAGAAAGATACTGGATACCTGTGGATCCATGTCGTAGAAAACACTGAAGAGTCCACGTTTGCTTGAATTAGGTGGAATATGGCCAAAGTAATCAGCTCCTTGAATTTTGCTCTCCCAGAATCTGTAAGGAAACTGTAGTGCAATCTAAACAAAAAAAGCAATATTTACCTCTTTGCTCACATGGACTGTCATCCTGCATACGTTTAGTACATAGCAGTAGGGAGTAAAATCCATGCCTTTCCATAAATACAGTTCCCATTATAGGGGCATAGGATCAAGCCATTACTTTCGAAGATTTTTCTCTCATCCAAACTGATATTATCACCAAATACATATAATTTGAACAGTACACATTTAACATCTGAGTTATCTTTTACATGTTGGGAATGTATATAGAGAAGTGAATTACTCTTAGTTTAGCTTCAGCTTATACCAAACTAATGATGTCAAGAAGTCTCAAGACTGATTTTGAAAAACAAAGGGGTATCCTCCTATGGATTATTTTTTATGGATACATACACGCGGAATCCATTCTTAATGAAATAAGCTTATCTAACCAGATTGTGTAAAGAACATAACTTCTAAAAAGGTTATGAAGGAGGCCATAGGAACTCAAGATTAGTTTTAGGACCCTTTGCCAGAAATATTAATACAAGTATATGGACCTATATCAGTATTCAAAAAGTAATTTCTCTATAGCACAGACTTGGAAGGCGTTCACTGGCCTCTACACATTTCTATTGGAAAACATTCCCTGCAAATATTTGCTTTTTCTACTCTACTTTTTATAACAAAAAACAAACTCTTACCTTCTCAATGACTCCAGCTCCTAAACTGTTGATAGCTTTCATTTTTCTATCTAATAAAGCTGGATTGAACTGAATTGCTGGTTTTTGAAGAATAGTTAAAGGTACAGCAACTAGAACCTTTGGAGAGGAAAAATAGCCCTAATTATATTATAATAGAATGTGAAAGGATCTCACATTTCCAAATTTTCTAATTTACACTTTGCTGGGCTAATGTGCAAATAAGAATCTAATAAACATTCAGAATTTCATATCTTGCAATGTTCTTTTTTTCCACATTTAAATTAATAATTTAATTGGCTACCAACGGATCTTTCTCGTGGTAGTTATTCATTATTCTATCTCAAAATTTTCAGTACAGATAAACATTAAAAAGTCTAGTTTAAGAAAACATGTATTGTAAAAATCTAGAAAGATACAGTTTTATACAGATGAAATTTGTTAGAAATATTCTTTAAAATGGCTTCTTTGGTTTTTATTTTTAATTTGCAGGATTGGGGAAATGGCACAAAAGGGATTTAGAAGAAAATAAATACATGTGAAGCTAAAATTGACCAAACTTAAACTGATTAATCTATCCCTACATTATATTAAAATAATTTAACCCAGTATATTCAATAGATTTGTTTCTATATTTAAAGGGGGAAATAAAACACAGGAAAAAATTATTGAGCCAACTTTAAAGAAGTACTTTAAAGAAAAATTTCAGCAGTTTTTTTCATGCAATAAATTTGATCAAATCCAGAAGGGAACAATGCTGTGATAACAATGAAGAAAATCATGTTAAGTAGGAAACCACCTAAGATAATAAATATTCTCTTTCGCTTTTAAAACAGTTCAAAGACACAATCTATCAAGGAAACTTTTCTTGTTCTTCCCTCTTTCAAATCCTAGTAATTCAAAGACACAAGCAAACATTTCAACTGCCTTCCCCTCCCCCCAAACCAAATAATGTTCAACCTTCCCTCTATTGATAGAGCAGAACCCAAAACAGATTCAAAAGAGGAAGTCAAATTGATATTGTTTACTTCTGAATTATTTTGCCTAATTTTCATGCAATGTCTCCTATTGCTCTATGATCTTCCCTAACCTTTGCATCCACAGATTTCTGTACTGAGATTTCAACAGCTTGCTCACTGGAAATTGAAGTCCACACATCTTAAACACATCACACTGGGGAAAGCTTATCTTATAATCTTGATGCTGAAGTGTTTTAACTTGGAAGTAACCGAGCAGAACTGCTTTGAAAGAGTGTTAATGGATAACCAAGGCAGAACATTTAACAGAGCGCTTCTGAGTGCCACTGAGGCCATACATGTGTCTAAAGCTGCACAATCTCAAATGCCCTAGCACTACTTCACAATCCCAAGAGCTGTTTCTAAATGCCACAAAGATTAGAAAGAGGATGCAGAATTGGGCTAACAAATTAGAATAATGAAAAAAAAAGGGAGAGTGCCACAGAAAGGGTTGGTCTACCAGCCATTTCTACGGTTTACATTTTTGAGGGCAGGTTGCAGGATTTTGAAATACAATAGATATTAAGATCCGCAGTGCATACTTTCTGCTTCTTGCCAAAACATTTCTCAAAAGCACAGATCACAAATCGGAGGCGCACAATATTTGCTCTAAAAAGGTTAAAAAAAAGACTTTATTCATCAACTGCATTTAACTCCCCTGGCTCCTCCACCCAGGAGGGGAGGAATCAAAACTGTTGACTCCACCCAGTATGAAAATCTCACGACATCAAGCATGCCATCTTCAGCTGTCAAAGGCAAAATGACAGTAATAACAAAATAAAAATGTTCTCCAATGCTGAAAAAAGGTTGCCCACTCCAACATGGGCCAGTCTGTTCTAGACTTCAACCCCAAAGAATGAGAGCTCACCTTTTGTGCTGTCCACACAATTCCATCCTTTGTGGTCACTTTGACTTCTTCTCCTGAGTAATCAATGCTGCGGACCTTTTAAGAACGAAAGGGAGATCGTAAAATACTTATTTATGCAGCATCAAGACATTAACACAAGGAAACCAGAGTTCTCGTCTCTACATATTTCAGCTGACATTAAAGAAGCTGAAACATTGTCCATGAAGAAGCAGGAATATTTTCAGCAAAAGGCACAAGAACAATGCAGGGAAGACCTGATTTCTCAGGAATAGAAGAAAAGGATCTGGGTGTTCTAGTACAACCTATGTTGAACATGAGCAACTAGTGTGATTCAGCTGCTAAAAAAGCAAATGCTATTTCTGATGAATCAGCAAAACTTTAAACGATGGAAAGACACTGGGAAAAATCAGAGTTGAAGTTTGGAACAGGGTAAAAAGAGGGAAACTAACAAGCTAGTTTGGTTTGAGGTTGTAAAGGCAAGCAGCATCTATAAGTCGACTATAAGAATATACAGTGAATGCAGATTGTAGACCAACGATGGTGAACCTTTTGGGCTTGGCATGTCAAAAATTCAGAAAATGCCAAATTTGACTCTATTGGCATGTCACACATATGCACATATATGAACAAAGGAAACAATTCTCTGTCTCCTCCCCCCCACCCCTAAATCTAGGCCACCCCAAACAGTGGCACTCAATGGCAATATCGAGGCTGGACCTGAAGTAGAGGAAAAGAAAAGGAAGAGTCCTTGTGGATTTTACTCTGCTAATTGTTGCCAATTATAGAGGGCAGCACTCATCTCCATTTTAAGGCCGTTGAGCCAGCACTAGCATGACATCGCGGAGCACTGTTTCCTCCCCACCGAAGTGGTACCTATTTATCTACTCTCATTTGCATACTTTCAAACTGCTACGTGGGCAGGAGCTGGGTGAAGACGGGCACTCAACCTGTTGCATGACGCTCGGGTCTCAAAGTAGAGGTCTTAAAATAGAGGCTGGGCCTCGATTTCAAGCCCTAGTCCCACAGCTGTCATCAAAAGGCCACCTCATGCTGTTTCCCCAGTTTCCAGTACTCCTCAGGATCTGCCATGTGCCACTTACTTTCAGGTAGCCCTTGAAGCTTATCTGAGGCTGCTCTGGGTTGCCCAAGGCCTTTGTCCCTAAAGTAGTTTCAGAAAATGCTCTTCTGCAGCGTCCATAAACCGCACAAATCATGCCCCATTCCCACATGATTTCTGGAGATTCCAGAGGCCTTGAGAAAGCAGGGCCCTCCTGTGCAACTTCTGGAGTGTCCAGAGGTAGCACGGACTCTTATTCATTCTCACACAGCCCTCACAACCTCAATAATTGAGCCTAGGTGGCGCAGTGGTTAGAGTGTTGAACTGCAGGCCACTTCTGCTGATTCAATCTAGCGGTTCAAA
>JANHFL010010224.1:105143-117675 GCA_032468155.1 Oxyrhabdium leporinum | reverse complement strand
CAGGCCCCGTTTTCAGCCACAACGGCCTTCTGGAGCCTCCTGCCAGTGAAAACGGAACCCGGGCACCCACCCCTCCAAGCTCTATTTTCATTGGCAGAGGGCTGCAGGAGGCCATTGTGGCTGAAAACGGGACCTGGGAGGTCTGCGTGCCCTCGGGAGTCCTCCCGAGCTCCATTTTTGCTGGCAGTGCAGGCCGGTCCTTTGCTGTTTCCAGGGTGGTCTCACAGGCCAGATCTAACCACCCAATGGGCTGGATCCGGCCCCTGGGCTTTGAGTTTGACACCCCTGCCCTATAAGGAACAGCTGAAGTTCAAGGAGAATAGGATACTTTGATGTGGATTTTTGGCAGGGCAGCTACAATGACCTGGCCTATCATCTCATCTCCCTTTTTTTACAAGGGATGAAATTTTCCCTGGCAATAATTTTGTAGTCACGTAAACTAGATTTTACTGCTCACTAAGCTCTGGGAGGCTAATTCGTTAACTTTTTCCATCCAATCATTTTATAATTTTCTTTCAGGATGTAGAGTTAGAATCGGTTAGCAGTCCCATATTAATTAAAGCCCTGAAGCATTTATAATTTGGAGCATGTCTGCTAAATAAGAAAATATGGATCTGGATATATTGTTACAACAATTGGCAATACATATTTTAACCACGTTCTGTCATTATAAGAAAAGTATTTTCACTCACTTCATGGAGGTTACTGCCACAGGCATATTCCAAATTGCTAACATGGAACTGCAGCACTTTTTCCTCTAGTTCGTTAAACTGGATACCAGATTCCTGAATAAAAACTTTATAGCTTTCCTGAATTTTATCTGCAAATGTTTTAACAATTCAATAGTTAGTAAAAAGTATTCATTTATCTCAGCGTCCCGTCATTTCAGCAACAATTTAGCGCACGTATTTAAATAAAGTCCATACACACATACGTATTCTCTCTATCGTTAAAATGTAACAAATCTGAATGCTTAAATTGCAGACATTTCAAAAAGAGTTAAACTCACTAACCTGATATTTATACCAGAATTTAAAAAACCTCGCTGGTCTTATCTAGTGAGCACTTTATGGTAGCATTTTACATGCAGATGGACAGGTCACCAATAGAGACAACTACCTCTACCAATACACATTCATATGTTAATCTGGTCAATATAAGGCCACAGCGAACCTAATAAACGCAAAATCTTGCTTATTTTCAAGTTCAAGATACTTGTTACATTTCTCCCAGGTCCCTTATAAAGGTGCAATTCTGCGCTTACAAATGTTGTATATCTTCCTAGCAATGCATTGAAACCTCTCAACAACTGGACTGGTTGAGTTTCAGCTATTCATACATGCAAATGATGAATAAAATAAATTTGAAGAAGAGACCATTTTTATTTGGTCCTCAATGAGCAACACATGACCAACCTTGTATTCTGGGCATTAAAAAATATTTTGGTTTTTCCCCTTAAACCTGGCAAACTGTCCTTATTCAATAAACCAACATCTAGCTGGGATTCGAACTGGCCCAATTCATGAGTTCCAAGTGATTATGTAAACATATAAATTAGACAAGTTAATACACAAACGAAAACACACTTCTATGGATGCAATATTCTGCTGCCATTCTTGCATTTTTTTTAACTCTTTCATGATTCTTTCTTACCTCCAAGAGGAATGTCGTGATGTTGACTTTTATCTTTTCTCCAATTTGCCACAACATCAAGGATAGAATTGAAATGAAAATCCATGCGCTTATCTATTGCAGGATCAGTTATTCTTCCACCTTCTTGGATCAAGTCACACTTCTCTCCAATTTTGTGCATTTTAATGCCCAACTTCAGAAAAATACATTTTAGAGGTGGAACATGTGAGTAATTCAACTTCATTTTCATTCGTAGTAATACACAACAATCCCAACCAATAGCCATTGCAACAAAATATTTATCAGTATTTTAAAGACAAGTAACCAGATTGGTATCAAAACAGGCAATAAACAAAAATTAAGGAAACTTTTGAAATCTTTTCTATTCTCTGAATCAATCGTATAATTTATCATAAAGTATTTGTAAGCCTAGTTCCATGTGTCATGAGGGATAGGCATTCTAATCAACAAGGATTATTCATTGAAAATAAATAGTCTGTTGTTTACTGCAAGAGTGACATAATTCATTATAAATTG
The DNA here is from genome assembly GCA_032468155.1 of Oxyrhabdium leporinum. Taxonomy (NCBI): domain Eukaryota; kingdom Metazoa; phylum Chordata; class Lepidosauria; order Squamata; family Cyclocoridae; genus Oxyrhabdium; species Oxyrhabdium leporinum. The sequence continues at coordinate 115,506 of JANHFL010010224.1, read as the reverse complement.
AAATCCATGATGCAAGAAGAAATTTTGGATGCAGAGGAGCCCTGTAGCACAGTGGTTAGAATGCAGTATTGCAGGCTAATTCTGCCGATTGCCAGAAGTTCGATCCTGACTGACTCAAGGTTGACTCAGCCTTTCATCCTTCCAAGGTCAGTTAAAATGAGGATCCAGATTGTTGTGGGCAATATGCTGACTCTGTAAACTGCTTAGAGGTGCTGTAAAGCACTATGAGTTGGTAGATAAGTACTATTGGTATCTGTAGCTTAATAGCAAATGCTAAAATTTTAAAATATGATTTATTTGCTTTTAAGAATTGTATTTACCTCCTCAAATCCTACTCCTCCATACAAACCTTCAGACAAATCCTTGCTCTTTTTCAAGTGATAAAACTAAAGAAACATTTCCCAAACATCCCAATAAATCTACAATTAGGACACCTTCAGATGAAATCCTTCAGTGGAACACAAAAGTCCTTGTAAAATGTATCCAAAATAGAGATGTACATTTACAGGAATCAATATATACTAAGCTTGTTATCTGCAATGTGTCATCTTCAAAAGTGCAACCCACTTGCTCACACATTAGTGCTATAGGATTATTGATACAGCCATTCACAATCTGAGCTCCTTTTCCCACAATGATCCCCTTGAAAGTCTTATCGTCCCAGACTCGTCCACCAATTCTATCCTTTGCTTCCAGCACAAGGACCTGTAATATACAAACAAGGTAATGGAAGTGTTAAGAAACACTTTACTTTCGATGTGGTTTTTTTTTAGCAGTTAGTATAACATCCCAGAGTCATCAAGAAGATAGAAGAGTATTGTCTAATTATGTGGGTTGTTTAGCAAGTTTTTGATATAACTACAAAAAGTGAGGTAAGACCTAAATAGGTGGGCCATGGTGGCACAGTGGTTAGAATGAAGTATTGCAGGCTAATTCTGCCAACTGCCAGAAGTTCGATTATGACAGGCTCAAGGTTTGACTCAGGCTTCCATCCTTCCGAGGTGAGTAAAATGAGGACCCAGATTGTTAGGGGCAATTTTCTGACTGTAAACTGCTTAGAGATGGCTGCAAAGCACCATGAAACGGTATAGAACTCTAAGGGCTATTTATATTGCTAAATATAGGCTCTTGAAATGTTAAGCAGAGACATACTCATATGAAGTTTTTCTTAAAGAAGGAAAGTGTAAGAAGACAGTTGAATCCGTCATAACCCAATGCTGGCTAAACTCTATGTCACATAATGAAACTACACCATAACAACTTCAAAGTCATCTTATTCTTTAGTCTTTCCTGCTCCTAACTGTGCAATGGAATAATTTACTAGATTACTTTCTGGATCGTAAAGGTTCATGTTCAAGTGATTGGAATGTAACAAAATTATGTCAGAAGACAACAGTGTTACAGTATCTTGATTTATATGATCAGGTCTTACTTTAATTCCAAAATTTTGAAGTTGTCTTGCAGCTGCTAATCCTGCTGGGCCAGCTCCAACCACAATTACAGATTTCTGCAATGAAGGGAAGAAGGAACTATTACAAATACTATTTCTCTAAAGCTAGTCAAATAGACCTTTCAAGACTTCGTACCAGTTGCATAAAATAGAGAGATAATATTCCCACTGAAATGATCTATTGCCAACTAGAAAAGTAATACAGGTAGTCCTCAACTTATAACAGTTCATTTATGTAGGGGTCAATTGTGGTCGTTAAGTCAAGGATTTCCTGAACTAAGAACATCCCAAAAACATAGTTTTTACCAAAAATCTTTATTGGGATGTTTCTGTACTTTCAGAATATTCTGAAATATAACCAATTTAATGATATACTAAATTTTAAAAGACCTACATTGTGGTAGTCTTTGGGAAGCAGGGCTTGGTCTCGGCTGACTGACAAAACTCCTGTATTAATCAGACCTTTCCTGGTCATAAAATGAAGAATTCTTTCTGTCTCCCGAACACAGCGAATGCGTACAAGTCCTCGAACAATTATGTGATGAGTACATTTCTGAGGGGTTAGAGGTTCCTGTAGATTGAGGGAAGAAAACCAAACCCAAAACAAGGAAAAGAGTCGTGAAGCAGGTCCAACTCAAACCACACAGCAAATTTTCTTGCAACCAAGGAATACTGGCTTATAATTACCTATATTTCTGAAAAATAATGACAAATAATCTTATGACACATTCAACAGTTTTACTGCATAATAATGACATCATCAACTAAATGGGACCAATGTTTTCTGACTTTTGGGGCCTAAAGCACCTTTTTTTCCTCTCTTACTATCCCCATTTCTTTTCCCTGGGAAACAAAATTTTGGTTTAACCTATTCTGGAGATGCATTGAAAACTTTCTTGCAGTTTGTAAGCCATGGGTTGCATATCTATGAGACAGACCAAATATAGACCGGATGTCTTCTAAAGTTGTTGTAAAGCATTACTTGAAATTGTAAGAATCAGAGCTTCCACACATGTGGAGGACATCAGGTTGAGGAAGGTTGTGGTGTAGTTTTCATGTGAAGAAATTATCCGAGTATATAAAGTAAGATTATCAGAATTAAATGAGTGGAAAACACATGCTTCAGAAAACAGTCCTTTGCATTCCTGTATTTCCTTTTCTAAAGGAAACCTCATGAATAAATCAATCAAGTAACAAGTGAAAATCTTTTAGATAAAAACCTCTGGGTCTAGTGAATGTAGTACAAAGGAAGGAGAATTAGCTTGGTCTTCCTTACAAGAAGTTTCAGAGCCCAGGAACAACCACTAAGATGATGATGGCATGGACAGAAATGTTTTACAGGCCCACAAAGTTATCAAAATATTAAACTGGTGTTACTTGATAAATCTTTTTGAGAATGCGTAAAACGTACTTTGCAATTTGTGTACCACAAGGCCAGAATGAGATTTCGCAGTGCTAGATACATGGTAGGGTCCCGGGAATATTCTGGAAACTCATAGAGTTCATCTAATTCCATGACGTCCGGCCTCACACACAAGGCTTTACCGCACTCATTGGGCTGATAGAAAGGCTGGAAGTATTTGTTCATCCCTGAAACACAAGAAAGAATAAATCGCCCAGAGAACAGCAGTAAGTTTTCATTCGGTAACATTCCCGCAATGCCACTTCTGAAACCAATATAGGCTGTGAACTGGCCAGTTCACAACTATAGCCACAAAAAAAACCCAAACCCCAAGATCAAGTGGATGGAAAACACACAACGGCAGTGTTGACTGATCACTGGGAAAATAAATCTGCTTGAACCTACAGCTGATAATGCCTACTCTCAGTCATAATTCAATTCTAAATAGAGAGTATTTAATGGAGGACAGAAAAGAAATCCTGGCTTACCGGCTATGGAAGGTGGAGTCTTTAAGTTCTCCATTTTCATCGGACTGGATTCACTAACCGATCGGTGAGTACTAGTACAAGAGGGACTCATGCCCACACAGTCTGGGTAGTATGCAGACAGCAGTGGAGCAGCCACGCTGTCCTTCAATAGGGGAGGGAGGATAAGCATGGAATACCACCAGTGATCTGAAACTTCAGCAACTCTCTAGAAAGAAGCATTAGAGCAGAAGAAAAATCTTAGCAACCACTCAAGTGGACATATGTACATTTGTGTATATAATTATGTATGTATGTATGTAATCATCACTGTGTGAAATTAGGCATTTTATAGAATGCCTAGGAAATCTATAGGATGCCAAAAGTGGGATGTCCAAGTAAGATATGTTTATTATTTCATACATTTATTGGGCATTTTATGCAATGCCAAAAGGCAAAGTGGCAAAATTTAAAATACTCCTGCTAAAATCCCATTCTAGCCTTCCTTGTTGCAACGAATAGGTCAATACTGGTTGTTTTTTCTTTCTTTTTTTTCAGTAAGAATGTCCTGTACTTTACTTTGCATTTCTTCTTTCATTTTAATATACATCTTTTTAATATAGGATTAGTTAGGAATACTCTCTAACCCTAACCCTTTTCATGATTCTCTTTTCACACTTTGCCTAACTAGTTCTTGCCATTCTGCATAATGCCTAGGTATTATAAACAACACCTAGGGAAAGTATATGGCATATTAAAATAATGCAGACATTTCATACTTTGCCTAAAAATGTCATATATTCTATAGATTTCCTAGGCATTCTATACAATACCAACTTCTCACACATAGCCAGTAACAAACCAATATACATACATACATGCATCTGCCAATTCTATCACTGCAAGGAAAGCTCTCTAAATATGTTTTAAGATGTACAGATTACTCATTCAAGATGGTTACAACTAGTTGAGCTAGTTAGCGTATAACATATCAACATCAATATGAAAGATTCAAGACTTTGTTGGGAAGGTAGAAGTGCTCCACTTGGATCTTTCTAAAACAGAAATAACCTGCAGACATAGAACAAGAATACTAACCACATCACTTTAATTTAATAGCTCTGCATTCTCAAAAAGTGATCAGTTCTAAAATACAGGCAGTGCTCAACTTACAACAGTTCATTTAGTGACCGTTCACAGCTACAATGGCACTGAAAAATATGACTTATGGCTGCTTTGCACACTTACAACCACTGAAGCATCCCCATGGTGATGTGACCAAAACTCAGATGCTTGGCAATTGATTTATACTTATGACGGTTGCAATGTCCCAGGCTCATGTGATTCCCCCTTTTGCCACCTTCTGACAAGCAAAGTGAATGGGGAAGTCAGATTCACTTAACAACCGTGTTACTAACTTAGCAAGTGCAGTCATAACAACTGCAGTTGATAAGTTAGTAACAACTAACTCAACATGACCAACTTAACAACTGTGGCAAGAAAAGTTGTAAAATGGGGCAGAACTCATTTAATAAATGTCCCATTTAACAACAGAGGTTTTAGGTTCATTTGTGGTTGTAAGTCGAGGACTACCTGTCAAATTGGTTGAGCACATCATGTATTCATGGCTAAGCCTGCAGCTTCTATTCATCCATCAATTTTAATATCACAGGCACTGCTTACCAGATCCTCAGGCATGGCACACTGGTCTGAACCTTCCACCTGGAATAAATATAAGTAGCCTGAATCTTTCCAGCTGGAACAAAATGCCCCCTATGACCACCACTGTAAGTGAAGCAGTTTTTTAAAAATAAAATTCTGTGACTGAAGCGAAGGTATTGCTGATGTCCAATATCACACAACATTACACCTGACATTCAAAGCTAAGGCCTTTTTTTTCTAAGACACAGAGGAAGAGTTTTCTTCAGAAGGACAGCATTTTTAAAGAGAAACACTTGCCTTTGACAAGCAAGAAACAGATCAACAATTATACTCAAAAACAACTGCTGTGCCACAGATGGTCCTTGGAACAAGTGCCAACATAATTTCTTACAACGGCCTTAATCGTTATAATCTCACAAGACTTTGGCATCCCAACATTTACAAGATTTCCAAAAGGAACACTAAAATCTCTCGGTTTTTCCTTTTGTAAAATTCAATTAATTTTTGATTTAAGCTGTGAACCTCCTCTAAAATACACATTAGGTCATGTGCCTGTAAGTAACACACCACTGATCCCCCAGAGACCCTCAAGAGATATTTGAGGCTACAAAAAAAGAATTGGGAATTAATACTTTAGTGCAAACTACAGGAGCTGTTGTGGGGTAACTAGTATGAATGGTTATAGAGTATGAAGAGATGCAACAATGCAACTGTTTATGGAGCCACTGAGCATCAGATCCATATATAGTACATTTCCTGGAATTGGGTATGTCTAGTCTGATGAAAAGAAGGACTAAGGCTGACATGATATTAGTGTTCCGATATCTCGAGGGGCTGCCACAAAGAAGAGGGAGTCAAGCTATTCTCCAAAGCACCTGAGGGCAAGACAAGAAGCAATGGGTGGAGACTAATCAAGGAGAGAAGCAACCTAGAACTAAGGAGAAATTTCCTGACAGTGAAAACAATTAACCAGTGGAACAACTTGCCTCCAGAAGTTGTGGATGGACCAACACTGGAGGTTTTTCAGAAGAAATTGGATAACCATTCATTGTCTGAAGTGGTGTAGGGTTTCCTGCCTGAGCAGGGGGTTGGAGTAGAAGATCTCCAAGGTCCCTTCCAACTCTGTTATTCTATTCTATTCTATTGCCATCTATGTACAGGCAAACTCACAGAAGCACTGTATAGTTGGGGTAGAAATAGAAACAACCAACCCACCAGCCTATTCCAATGCAAACAGATGTTGAAGATACCTTAGCAGAATTGTTCAGTTTCATGCCACAGCGATATGCTTTGGCTATTTGTGAGGTAAGTTGAATTTCCTTTGTCAACTGACGCCACTTCCCACACTCTGCCTTTGTGCACTGAACCTATGGGGTTAATAAGTGACATTTTAAGAATTACAAATGTAGGCAATGAAATTGGTTCAGAAAATTCAAACGAACTTGAATTACATTTCGTCACTTTATTTCAGAAATATTGCTGAAAACTACTTGAAGCTTCAACTAGAGAACAATACAGAGCAGGCACAAAATATCGAGGAGCAGACCTCATGCTTTCCATGAAGAGGTCTTGGAGTCAGGCCCTGAGTAAGGGCTGAGTAAATTCCCTGCTGGAAACCTTAATAGCTTGTATTAATTAACACCTTTCTTCTGAGAGCTCAAGGAAATGTGGGGATCTTCTTAAACAAATTAATGTTTGCAGAATGTTATTTTATTCAATGGCAAAATTCTAAGACACTCTAGGATTACTTACAGCGACACCAAATAAATGCATGCGGACAGTGTCTGTCCAATCCCTATTACATGTTCTAATTAACTGAATGAGTTACCTATTCTGATTTTTCACTATAAGAACTCAAAATCCTTACCCAGTAAGGAAGCTGTTGATCAGCCATAAAAGCTTTTGGACTGGGTTCACTTTTTCCATTACTAGTCCAGATCCTTTTCCACGCGGTGTATTTTTCATAACCATCTTTATGACTAATGAAAGTAGAAAAAGCAGGTGATGAGCGTAACAATTCTGCATCTAAATGGTCAATATTAAGGGGAAAAGTCAGTTATTAAAATAATAGGACTATAGTCAGTAGGGTTTTCCTGTATGCAGACAGGAAAAAAATAAAGTCTCCACATAGATTTCTGGTGAGTTCACAGAAAGATCTACTTAATTTTCTTGGTAGTAATACAAAAGCACTTTGGTATTGCTGCCTTCTGGCACTTTGTTCTACACTATAGCTGGGGGTCTCCCAGCCAAATATTAACCAGACTTGCCCCTGCTTAGCTTGCAAGCCCAAACAAGGCAACTCAGTTATTTCCACTTGCTGAGGCAAAACTAAGCAGAGATTCTAACAAGTCACGGCAATACTATGTTGGTTAATCCAGGGGTGACTTTGAATTACATCCCCTGTAATCATGGATAACTAAATCTACACGATTCCGCTATTACACGGGTGTCAAACTCGCCATGTCACATGGCTGTCATGTGACATTTCACGTTTTTCCTCTTTGTGGCACTGCGGTGGGCATGGCCTGTGTGTGACATGCACGGGCCACCAGTTTGACACCCCTGTACTATTAGATTTGTTTCTTCCAACTAAATCTTAGTTTGTATCCAACTTCAACCATCAGCCAGAACTGGGCTTCCTAGCATAGGGGTGTCAAACCCGCGGCGTCATGTTGTCGTCATGTGACGTATCACAAGGTTTTTTTCCCTTCACTAAATCGAGGGTAGGGTGTGGTCAGCACATGAAGCATCCGGCCCGTGGTCCACAAATTTGACACCCCTGTCCTGGTAGATCAGATTCTTTATCTCCTCTGTAACTGATGTCCCTATGACCCCAACCTGATCGGAAGGAAAGGTTCCTGTGATACAAACTGAAGCACCATGGAAAACATCTATTATAGAACTCTACTATTGTTTTATTCTAGATGTTGCTTTCACAAACAGCCCTGCTTTAAAGCAGACAATTATCTCCAAAGACTTCCAGTTCAAGGAGATATCTGAATACTTTATGGTCCCTCACAAGTTCTAGTTGCAAGTATTTGTTATGCAGGGAAAGGTTGTAAGTGAAGTTAAGCTCTATTAAAGTCACCTGTGAGTGAGCTGGGAGCAGGTGCTGCTTCTGCTTCCCTTGTGCATTCAATACATACTTAGCAACAGAGAGGCAAAAAGGACCAAATTCTAAAATAGGTTTTGCCTTTTAGTGTGACGGCTTTGGACATAGTTTTGAAAGAGAATATCTATTAATATCTTAGTATTATTGCACCTTCTAATACAAGGTGCTCAGATTGTCCAGGGCACCCTGAAACAGCACCTGCAAAGCAGCCAAAATTTTTGGTAAATGGCAGATTGCCTACTCTCCCAAGAATTTAAGATTCCCACATGACAAAAGATACTAACATTCTTGCATTAAATTCATAAACTCTTAGGATGGAGATTGATATGTTCTCAAAGTATTTACACTCGCTTGAGATTTTAGGCATTTTCTTTTTTAATGGGGGTGGGCAGAATCTGGACCTGAATATATTACCAACCTGGTTTTAGAAAGAAGCAAAATATTTTGATTGGTATAACTAAGAGTTGTACAGTACTACAAATATAGCAGTTATATTTAATATCATTATTAAAAATCAAATCCAAATGGGAAAAGCACAGAACTATGGATAATAAACAATCCCAAAATTTGCTCACCTGGGAATAGATTCCACTAAACTCAGTGTGGTTCACTTCCAGGGAGATTATGCTGTAAATCTTATCAATTTTCTTGTTTGAAATTGCTAACGATTACAGGATTTTTCTACTGAATGAAGTTGTTTCAGAATATAAACTCTTAAATTTAAGGTTACCTTCTGTAGTAATGATCAAAACATTCATTACAGAAATGTTCCCCGCAGGACAGATGATACCACCTTGATGTATAGCCATTTTTAGCACACCTAAAGCAGAAAGTATTTAAAAACTCTGTTTACCAAAATGCTCTACATGTTTCAGATTGCTTCTTACATTAGCCATCAATGAAGCACTTCTATTTATTCATATTTGAAATAAAAGTCATGAAATGGGAGCTGTATAACACACACGTATGGCAGATTCAAAACCACTTCCTATACAGGTACTCCTTGACTTATGGCCTGGAAGGATACCCATTTATCATCCATTACACAATGATCTGAAGTACTCATCTACATTTTGTAAAACATAGAAGCAGAGCTGTGTTTTTCAAATCATTGTGTAATGGATGACAAATGAAAGATTGCTTTAAAATTTGGATTGCATGTTATTTGCTTCATTTCCCCTTTTTTCCCATAGTTAAATAAAAATGAATTAACTATTAATAATTTAATTATATAGTTAAATAAAAATGAATTAACTATTAATAATTTCATTATGTAACTTGACATGAATACATAAACAAGATTAATTTTAGTGAAAGATTTCTGGGCAATAGCAGTATAATAACCTACACTTTACAGTCTAGTTTTAGTATACAGGGCAGGTAAACTTTATTTCTTCCCCTTTCTTTTCTCTTTTTGCTTTCCTTGGCATATAATAATAAAATGAATAGAAAAATAAAATGAAAATTCCTGAATTAAAAATGAGGAAATTTTATTATTGTTGTTGTTATTATTATTTAAATTTATATCCTGCCCAACTCCCAGAGACTTTACAATTGTTAAACTATTTAGAAGCAAAGAACAACTCCTAAGTTCATTAAAATCATATGAAAAAAAATTTTGTGGATATCTTGGCAAAAAATACCACAAGATTTCAACACGGGGTTTATAAGATGGCAGTGTCAACCTTACCAGATAGACGAGACAGGAGGCACAACCGGATAAGCCAATTCTATTTCAATATAAAGCTACATTAACAGAATCTTCCAAATCCGAAAGTACAATTCTCCTGTCATCTCATTTACAGCTTTAGAAACTAGGGAGGGTCCTTTCTGAGCCCCTTGCCCTTCGCACTATGCAGCTATAGGCTATGCTGCCTCTTATCTGCCTGTTTCCCTAAGCAGCATCTCTTTGCCCTGTCTACCAAGGTCTTTCACACATTCCATTACAGGCAGCAATCAAATTAAAAATGTTGCAAATCCCTGTTGAGAATATACAAAACTACTCCAACCTCCTAAAACCCAAGGAAAACAAGAGAGGTCAATCTTGCGTTGGCTTTACTCAGTTGAGAACAAGCAAAGCAAAGTCAAATTAAACTTTATCATACTGAAGATCACTTCCTGAAGATATGAGGACCAGAGTAGACGGGGGGGATGGGACACAGAGGGTGTTGGAGTGGAAGAAGAAAGAGAATCACCTATTTATTTATTTATTTATTTTCACATTTATATACCGCCCCATTCCGAAGACTCGGGGCGGTTTACAACTTATAAGC
>JANHFL010010224.1:79244-95126 GCA_032468155.1 Oxyrhabdium leporinum | reverse complement strand
GGCCCCCACAGAGAAGGCTCTACTTCTGGGGGTCACCAGTCAGCATTTCGCCGCCGATGGTACCCCCAGCAGGCCCTTCCGGAACCAGTTGACGATGAGTACTGAGATACCACTGTATTTCAAAATCTTCACCTTGCAAAGTCATTGTTCTCAAGCTGAGAAATGAGCCAGCTTTCTTCAAACTGCCATCCTCCAGAGTTTTGGACTTTAGCACCCATCATCCATAAACATTTATAGACCAGCTGGGAAACATGGAGCTGGAATCCAAAACATCTGAAGGCTGTCTGGTTGTGAATATGGATTAGGATTTAAACAATTTAATCTTAAATCCAATTTAAAATGTCTTTCTTTATAGCTTAATCAATTTATTGAGACAAGCCATTGTCTGTAAAAACAAACACAAGCTGTGCAGAGACTCTAATAATCAGTTAGACCCTTTACACACAGCCAGAAATGTTAGCTGAGAGTGATAGTCAATAGAGTTGTAATTAGAATAGTCTAAGGCTGAAAAACATGTGACTGTCCAGATATTGCTTAATTATGCAAGAAGTCCTCAACTTACAACCATTTGTTTAGCAATGTTCTAAGTTACAACACCACTGAAAAAAGTGACTTACGACCGTCTTTAACACTTGTGACCATTGCAGCATCCCCGTGATCAAAATTCAGCTGCTTGGTAAGCAGCATGTATTTTTTCCAAGTTGCAGTGTCCCAGGGCCAAGTGATCCCCTTTTGCAACCTTCTGAGAGGCAAAGTCAATGGGGAAGCCAGATTCACTTAACAATCATGTTATTAACTTAGCAACTGCAGTGATTCAATTAACTATGTCAAGAAAGGTCGTAAAATGGGTCAACATTCACTTAAAAATTGTCCTACTTAGTAATGGAAATTTTGGACTCAATTGTGGTTGTATGTCGAGGATAACCGGTAGTTCCTAAGCTCCTAAACCTAATCTCCCAACATCTGGAGTGGTAATTGTTCCCTGCTCCTAGAATAGTCAATAAAATATGAAGGTTTTCTGTTTGAATAATAACGCAACCCATTTGGATGCACATACTTTTTAACATTATAGAGGTAACATCTTTATGTTATTCACAACAAAATGGATTTTTCTATGTTTGTTTGTTTGATTGATAATCACCAAAGGAATCAATTTAATTTGGGCTGTGGCTCACTTCGAACAAAATGAGGGACGGGGGGAATCTCATTCATTACATCAGTGCACTGATGGTTTACGATGCCACGTTTTGTCAAATGTTCCCAGTTTATCAAGGGTACATTATCTGAGTGAATTTAATCAATGTGGAAATATTTTTTTTAAATGTAAGTTAATAATGTAGACCAGTTTTGCATTCAAAGCAGATGCTGTACTCCTCCATGCATCTACATCTTGATATTCCAATTTTATTACATCGCTATTAAAAAAAAAGGGGAGGAAGGCACCCCATGCTTTTAACTTAATGGAAAAAAAATCCTGTTGATGTTTAGCGGGTTAAAAAGTCTTACAAAAATGTAGAGAAGTAAAGCAGGACAAAGCATTCAGTACTACTTCTTACATTCTATTGCATTGTGCTTCAGCTTCTTCAGTCCAAAGTTTTATTTGCTTTGAAAAAAATAGAACTTTCCCCAGACAATATCCTGATTGTTATAATATGTAGTTGCCCACTAACACAAAGATGACTTTATCTTCTTTTATTGTAAAAAAACAAAAACAAAAAAACCCCACCTTAGTAAAACATGAGTCAACATGACATGTGTTATTGTTCTGTATAGGTTAGCTGACATGGGACACCATGTGGTTGGTGTGGAAATTAGTGAAAGTGCCTTGAAGGACTTTTTCACAGAACAAAATCTTTCATTTTCAGAAGAAATAGTTCCAGAAATCCCTGGTGCTAAATTATTGAAGGTATGTATCGAACCCTCTGTTTTCTTCGTAGAAATATAATTATGTTTATCTGTGCAGCTTAACCTAAAATTTTTATCAGTGGCCCAAAGTAGATATGTCTCTGTTTATTGATTTAAAATACAGATTCATGCAAACCGTGAATTAAAATAGCAACAATGAGGATTGGGCATCATTAAAATACATGTAATGAAGTAATGATACTGATTATTCCAAAAGTAGTATAGTAGGTAATTCATAGCATTAGGTTGCTAATAATGAAAGTGGAATTAAAATCTGTAATTGCTATTGAAAGAACAGAATGTCTTAATGATAGAAGTGAACTCCTTGATGAAGAATTCATCCCTGATTCTTCTTCTGAAGTTCCTTTATTTAAACTGAAATGCAAATAAACACCATGCATGTTTAAGGCTAGATACTTCACTATTCTTAAGCATTATATACAATATATACATATATACATTTATATATATTAAAGCTCATCTTAAATGAAAATTAAAATGTTATTGCTTTAATTACATCAACGCTGAATTATTTTAATGCTTCATTTTGTTTTATGCCTATAGAAACAGTACAGCATTGCCACTAAGAAAATACAACTAATAATAAAATAAGAGTGTTTAGATGTTAAAAATGTTAATTACGTTTCTGTTGCTTTACCTTTTTTAAAAAAAAATCATTTATTTTTCATTGTAGTGCACATCTCTGAATATTTGTCTGTATTGTTGCAATCTATATGATTTAACCAGGTAAGAAGAAATTAACACTGAGTCTTTCCACACATTTAACATATTTGACGGTTTTCAACTCTACCTGTTATGCAGCACAGGTAGCATCTAAGGGAAATCTTACTCTGGCTCAGGTGTGTCTATGATGGGTAATGAGCTTTTCATGCCATGAAAATAGATATTGGCTGAGCTCACACATCATGGTAATATTTGATAAATGGGCTAGATTATATATAAAACAAAGCCAGGGATCAATCATCTTCTTGGGCACTGAGCACTGTGACATAATACAGGTTGACTTACGACCACAAATGAGCCCAAAATTTATGTCGCTAAGCAAGTCTTTTGTTAAATGAGTTTTACTCTATTTTACGATCGTTCTTGCTACAGTTAAGTGAATCACTGCAGTTATTAAGTTAGTAACATGGTTGTGAAATGAATCTGGCTTCCCCATTTGCTTGTAAAACAGTCGCAAAAAGTGATCACATGACCCTGGGACACTGCAATCGTCATAAATATGAGTCAGTTGACAAGCATCTGAATTTTGATCATGTGACCATGGGGAATGCTACAACGGTTGTAAATGTGAAAAATTGTCATGAGTCACTTTTTTCCAGTGCCGTTGTAACTTTGAGCAGTCGCTAAAGAAACTGTGGTAAGTCGAGGACTACCTGTATTGTGTAATCAGCTGATTCACGCGGCACAGCAGATTGCCACGCCTCAGCTGTAGCTACTGTGTTACTACATAGATGGTAAGCTGGTTGTTTTGAAGCTGAGCACGCGTGTGAAGCGCGTGTTAGGTGCGCATGCGCACACGCACGATCACCAAACCTGTTGTGAAACCGGTTGAAACCCACCACTGTCTGAATTGATTTTAAAATGGCCCAAAACTCAGTAGCTCATCAAATCTCCTGATACTTTGTTACTTGTATCATAAGATCTCATGCTAGAACATTGACATTTTATAAGATCTAGCGATCTTAGCAGAGTTAGTGAGGACTTCCTGGATGCCAATTGGGAGCTTTGTATGTGCTATGGCATATGTCATAATGTGTTTTGGTTCACAAATGATCCTAAGTCCGAATGAACACATCTTATTGTAGCTTAGCATTATGTGCAAAGGAAGCAATTATATCAATTCATTTTCTGATTCTTGGATCATATCAAGCATATTGCAGTAAAATACATTCTCCCTAGTTCTGTAAAACTTTCCGCATCCGTGTCAAAACTGTATCTTTAGGCTGTTTCTTGCTCATGTATATTTTAAAACCTTTGTCTTCTGTGCGTGTTTTTTTTTTAAATGCAATCTTGCTTGTCTGGTATGACTAAAAATAGTACTATGTTTGATGTGATTTTTTTTCTCTCCCGCCCTGCAGCTCTGTCACTGGTCATTTTGATGGGATTTGGGACAGAGGTTCTCTAGTAGCTGCTAACCCTTCTGAGAGAGAACGGTCAGTAACTGGGAACTGCATTTTATGTTCATATCGGGAACTACGGTGTTGCTTATTGAGGCCCTGGGTGCCAGGAAATTGCTCTTTCTTCCCAAGTGATTAACTTGCTCCAGTCATTCTGTACTGGGGATACCTGTACTAAATAACTTTTGCAATATTAGATGAAATAATTATTGGGATACTTGACATGACAAGGTCATTACATTTAAATGACAACTGCGCTTTTCACAGGTAACATGTAAGGTAAGGTTAGGCTTGAATAACAGCAGTATTCAAATACTCTATTTCTCTTCTACTGACAACTCCGGGTGTAGCATTGCCCGGAAATGTGGTGCAGCAAGTTAGTGCAATGGACCAAATATTCTGAGAGACCATCAAGGCTTTGCTATTGTAATTATTTGCTTCAGAGTTGGTTTCCCATGAGAACAGCTTGGTATCCAAGATAGCTTCTCTACAATTCCTTGATTCTTTTCTCCACAATTGTTTCATTATCCTTTTAGCCCCTGCATTGGGTATTGCTCACATCTGAACTGTTGGAGCGTTTTGCTTTTTTGAATTTAATGCTTAACCACCTTGGATGATGTTACTTGCTTCTGGAGATATGGGTTGATATATCCAAACTGTGATCTGTGCCCTTCTCTGGACAGTGCTACTTGTCTTTCATTGCACAGGCTGAGTATAGGTAGTCCTCGACTTACGACCACAATTGAGCCTGGAGTTTCTAAGTAAGACATTTGTTAAGTGAGTTTTGCCCCCGTTTTAACAACCTTTCTTGCCACAAGTGAATCGCTGCACTTAAGTCAGTAACATGGTTGTGAAGGGAATCTGGCTTTCCCACTCACTTTGCTTTTCAGAAGGTCGCAAAAGGTGACCCTAGGACACTGTAACCGTCGTAAACATGAGTCAGTTGCCAAATATCTGAAGTTTGACCACATGGCCATAGAGTTACTGCAGTGGTCATAAATTTGAAAAATGGTCGTAAGTCATTTTTTTCAGGCACATTGTAACTTCAAACGGTCATTAAATGAACTATTTTTAAGTTAATCTGTAGTCCTCATCTACCCAAACCTGAACTTAGTTAAGGCTGACTAAGTAGACTCTTCTGTAAATAGAGCATGGATCTAGTATGACATAAGCAGGGGTTTAAATATACATAGATATTGTGTATATGTAAAACCAAACCAAATATGCTGTGTTATAGCACATAAACGCAGCCAGTATAAAGCCTGAACATCAAAATTTAAGTAATACCCTGATTCTTCCTCCCCCCCCCCACCATATATATTGTGAGTTCCAATGTACTGTTGTGGTTAATGCGCCTCGAATGTGCCACAATGTGTATTAATGTGCCATTAATGGACACTCAGTATACTTCTTCAACTTTTAGAAAAAGGAAGCAGCAGCTGTGTTGTTTCACACTCCATGCTAAGCTGCAGCATAGTTTTGTCGTGGCATAATTATAGGAAACAAACCTTTTCAGTAAGTCAAGTTGTTGTTTAGCCTGGTTAGCAAGACAATTTACTGCATCAACCCCTTTAAAAAGTTTAAGAATCACAGCTCATCGTGTTGTGTGAATTCAACTTTTCTCATGTTCTGCATTTTCAATTCCTTCTATGTAATAAAATATCAGTTTTCTCCAGTACGTGTTTTTTGTCCTTTCCTTTTAGCTATGCCCAGTTGACACTATCGCTAATGAACAGAATGTGTCGCTGCCTTCTAGTTACTTTGTTGTATGATGCAAGGAAACACAAAGGTAAGACATTGGGACTAAAGTCTCAGCTAGATATTGAGAGAATCTTACATCCTTTGTAATTGGAAGTAAGATCTTAAGATTAGTATGGGATTCATCTGGCATGGTGGACTTCAACTCCCAGAATTCCCCAGCCAGCAAGGGGAATTCTGGGAGTTGAAGTCCACCCATCTTAAAGTAGCCCACATTGAGAAACACTGGTCTAGCATGATTAGAGGACAGGCTTAGCAAATCAAATCAGGCTTTTATTGTCAGAGTACAACATATGTACAATGAGATTGGCTGAGCCTCCCTTCGTGTGCCCCCCCCCAACACAATACAACTCACAATGAAGACAGAAAATCCCTAACCAAGTCCAAGCAAGTCTAAACAGATAATTTTACTGTATTTATTCAGTGATTTTGTCTTTTTCATGGCTTTAGCTTTTAAACTAGGCAACCATGATAACTTATTTTTAAAAAAATCCATTTAAGGACACAATTTAGTGCAAGAGATGATTAAAACAAACCAGAACATGAAAGTATAAGAATATAATATAATGAACAATCAAAATATTCATGACTCTATAGGGTATGGCAATGGCAATTCAGGTATTTTTTAATGTACTCTTCAGTATTCTAGGAATCTGCCATAATTTTATAGCATTCAGTTCAGAACTAAAACCGGGAGTGCAATTTTAGATATCAAGAGCAAGCCATTGCATAATGTTTCTTAAGTGACTGTTCTGTTTTTCCTCACATTTCTACTGCCATTCATCTATTTTTCAAAATATAAACAGATTGTTATGGACTGAATTGACAATAAACTAAGTAAATCCCTCAATTCTCATTTCTTAAAAGTGAACACTTAGGGCTTTGACTGGGTTTTCTTTAACTTCTGAATTTCTAACTTCAACTTTTCTGTTGTAGGTCCACCATTCTGTGTTGCTGATTCAGACGTGAAAAGTTTATTTGGTGAGTTAGTGAAAAAGAAGCTTTAACCTATGCCCAAATGTTTATTTGGTGAGTCAGTGAAAAAGAAGCTTTAACCTATGCCCAAATGTGCTTTAGAGTGGCATTTGCGCTTTTCAAGAATGAAATCCTTATTTTCATAGATTAGCAGGGAACAAACCCATGTCAAATGCCCCACCAACCAGTACTTTAATATGGTAGTTGGGAAGGGGGCTGCTGTTACATCCAAATGTCCAATAAATCTAAATGAGTGGCATTTGTGTCAACTTACATTATTTGCATAATCAATGTAAATGGCATCATTTGCACACACAAAAATATAGATTTAATAGACAAAACATTCAGTGTAATGAAACATTTCTCCATTGCATGCAAATCCACTAAATTGAGGTCTTTGAAATAGAGGGCATACATCAAATTATGCATTCAGCTGATGTGGATATACATTTGCTTATATGAAGAATCTTTCCCCCTGTCTGTTCAAATGATTGTTCTGTTTGGAAGTCAGCTACTCAGGGTAATTCTTCTGGCCTGCCTTAGTAATGCATGGAAGCTAATGTTTAGAAACAAATGCAGCATTTTCTATATTGAAAGTTTGCAGGGATATTATGTACGAACGTTTATTTCCTAAACTGAATCTGGAGACATGCAATCCCACCCACCCCAAAAAAAGAAAAAGCTCAGGATAAATATCAATGACCTCAATCTATTTCTGCCAATTTTTGTGCTAGGAAAAAAGAAAAGAAACTTGAATCTGCACATCTAGCAAACAGATAGTATATCCTTCCAGTTCAAGGTTACTTTCCATGCTGAGTTCTAGTAATTCAGCCTAGATTCTTGGGTTTATTCTCACTCTTTTTAGATCCCAGAGTCCCTTTGTGTTCACCTTTCCTAACTACATTGGACAAAATCTACTTTGCAGACCTAGGACACGGACGTTTTGTTTTTGCCTCAATCCATATCCAGTCCTGTTACCCCGACTGTGCCACGTGGAAATGACTCGTTTCTCTGCACTGCTTCAAGCTAGTTGGATCTAGAGTGATGCCGGTGGAAAACATTCTTGTTGCCATGGCCTCGTGCTTGCAGAAAGCTGTACAAAGGACAGTAAAGAATGCCTCATATTTGTGCTAGCCTTGTGTTAATACGCCTCATTACATATTGAGCAAAGCTCTGTGAGAACAGCACTTGGGAAGTTGGAAGTGACAACAAACGTGGGCCATAAGGGATCAGAACAGAACAGAATAACAGAATTGGAAGGGACCTTGAAGGTCTTCTAGTCCAACCCCCTGCTCAAGCAGGAGGCCCTATACAATTTCAGACAAGTGGCTGTCCAGTCTCTTCTTAAAAAGCTCCAGTGATGGAGCACCCACAACTTCTGATGGCAAGCTGTTCCGTTGGCTTGAGATGGTGCAACTCCTTCTACTAACGTGTATCTTAAAATACTGGCCGAGTCCTTTGTGTGGCATTAATTTTGGGAGATTGGAAAGGTTTTTTGCATGCATGGTGCTAAGAGAAGCATAGCATTGTTTTTAAACTCTCATTTCTCATGCAAGACTCTTGTTTTAGTTGGAAAATGCCTTGCATTTATGGAAGGGTAGTCCCCTGTTGGTAGGCTACCTCTGGATCCAATTTTTTAACAAGAATAGCATCTCTCGGTATAAATGCACATAATTGTTTTCTTACTCTTGCCACTATTTGCCTGGCTGCATTCATAGTCTTTCATTCAGTGGGGTTTTTTTAAGCTCAAAGCATGCAGAGGAAATAGCTTCACCACCATACACCAATATTGGAAAACCTATTAACAGCCTCGCCATTAATTAAAGCATCAGGTGAGAGCACATTAAAGTGATTAAAACAGCTTTTATCAGAGCAGCATATAAACTTAGGAATCCTATTTTGATAAGAGTTACTAAAAATATGCACTTTTTTTTCTCTATGAGGCATTTATAATGTGTAACAAAAGGAGAAAGAATGATTTACGTAAAAGATAATGAATGTTGTCAAAACCATTGAAAGTCATTTTTTTCTCTCTTTCCTCCCAGGAAAAGACTGCGACATTCAATGTCTTGAAAAAGTCTATAGTTTGGAAGAGCGACATAAGAAGTGGGGTTTAGATTATTTATGGGAGGTTTTATACTTGATTACATTGAAAGAACCGAGATGACTCCTAGACCTACCCCTCAGAGGATGAGGAAAACCACTTGGTTGCCAGAACCCATAATGTTTCCGGTCTGAGGATCGATCATTCTTCAGATACTTTCTTCTATTATCAATATCTCTGAGAATAATTTTCTTGAAATTTGCCTTTGCAAGTAAGCCCACATTGTTAAAATGAAATACCAAGAGTTACATCAGGATTTGTGCTTTCTCCCTATTTTCCCATCTATTGGATTTATCCTAATAATCAGCATTATGCCGAGCTAAATACATTTGTAACATTACACAATATTGACTTTGCTAGAAAAGGTTTCTTTGCTGTAGGATGCTCAGAAAAATGTCTACTAGAGGCCTCCTGTTGCATGTGTGTTTGTTACCTTTTGTAATATTTCTGCTTGGTCCACCACCTGAACTGCTGCATGGCACACAGCTTTTCTCTTGTATAAGGTAAAGACTTTTGCATAAGGCTATATAAGGTAAAAACTTCACTCAAGTCAAGCTTAAAATTAGATGACTCTATGATAATGTAGTTTTTGTGACACGGATATGGAAGAGATTCCCCACAGTTGTTTTCCAAGATTATTATTTTTTTCAAACACCATTGGGAGATCTTGGTGATCTCTTATCCGAGGATCAGCAAAGGTCAGCTTTGTGCTGGCATCCGCTTTGAGGAACAAGTTCAGTCAGGCAGTCTGAGGCAGGAAGAGAACGAATGCGAAATTCCAGTGCCAATGCGAAATTCCAGAAGTCAGAATCATTGAATTATCAACCAGTTTGTGCAAATTGTTTTTTCCTTCCCTGCATGCAGTGCTATTGCCGATATATTCTCAAGCAGTGGTAGGCATGCCAAAAGCTTGACCTTGCTTAGGAGAATGAGTCATTCCCCGTGGTAAGAAATCACCAAAAGGGTGAGGGAGAGATACATAATAAATTATTGGCAAGGCTTAGGAGGCCTTCAACTCCAGTAACTTCTGCTGATACCATCCTGCTTGGCTGCTATCGCCTGTCAGCTACACCAAGCTGTTTGGAAAAAGAGAGCACAACATATCAAATGCTGGTTCATACTTTATGGGCAATTCTATTTCTGGGAGGTACAGTCCACAGCTAACAAGTAGCCCTGGTTTTGTTTGGTTACCAGTTGTTTATTTGAAAAGTAGTAGTAGTTTATGAAAGATTTCCAGCAAATGAGATCTGCTCACCTGTTTATAATTTGAAAAGCACAATATAAAAATATAAAAGAGATAGGAGAAAGAAAGCAAATGTGAGCCCTGGGTTTTTAACATACTTTGTTGGAGTTTGTTGTAATATAAAATACAAATGGAAGTAAGGATCAAAAGGGGGAAATGTGATGAAAAGAAGGAAAAAAACAGTGACTTCTGACTCTTGACTGCAGTTGAGTACAAAATACAGTTATGGCGTTCCCTTTTTGCTTTATATTTCTGATATAAGCCAGATTCACTTAAGAACCATGTTACCAACTTAGCAACTGCAGCGATTCATTTAACAACTGTGACAAGAAAGGTTATAAAATGGGGCAAAACTCACTTAACTGTCTTGCTTAGCAATGGAAATTTTGGCTCAGTTGTGGTCATAAGTCACACACCCTACTACACTCCCAAATCAGACTCTCACAGTACCTTTTAAAACAGATTTTATTATAAGGCATAAGCTTTTGCCAGCACTTGGCTCATCTGATAAGTGGAGCTCACAAAACCTTTATGCTTTATAATAACTTAGTGTTTTTTTTTAAAAATGCTATTAGACTGGATATGATATGAACATTATTCAGTGAAGTCTAAGTGTTAGGAAACATGTTTCCCTTGCTCTTTTTCAGGAAACAATAATAGAGAAATAAACTTCTGACTCTTCACTACAGAAAATACATAGAAGTGATGTTCTGATCTCCAATATTTAAAAAAAAGTGCAGTATAAGCCCAAGTCAGTTATTAACATTTGTGCATGGACAAGGTATTTCACAGCTGGGGTTCTTCCCTTTATGTCAATCTATGCGGTATATACTATAGGCAGCTCCTTACTTAGCTGCGGCTATGGCCTTTGCCATCTTTTCCATCCACCTCCACATTTGAAATTAGGAATGGAGACTGTTCTGTTTTAAGGGGTCGTACAGGAATTTCACCCAGAGAAGAAGGAAAGGTTTTGCTTATATACCACCACATTATCATTACTGTACCTTTGATGGTGGCACCGAGTCATCAGATGCATTTCAGAAGTAATTGGTTATAGTACTCTGGTCTATATGAGTACTTATGGGGACCAATGTAAGAGATATTGGAATGTCAGATTCAGAGATCTATTTCAGCTTAAGGGTAAATATAGCCAAGTAACGGGAGACGCCTATAATGGTAGGTTCTGTTATATGGTAAGTCCACTATCTGCCCATAACAATCTGCCATGTTGAATGGATAGTAAAATTGAGCTGCACATGGCCAAGTTTTTCTTGTCCTCTAGAATTAGCCACTGAAAGTACCAGAATGGGAAAGCCGGTATCATGCCATCAAAAATAAAAAAGTAGCTGCCTGTTTTAATCTAAAAAGTGAGTGCAGTGAGTGATTTTTACTTCCTAGCCTGTTTCTCCCTCTCCTTAAAAGGCACAATGGGTGCATGTAAATGTGTGTTTACAAAAGAGAGACTGTTGGACCAACTATCCTGTGTATCAGAATATGATACCATTCATTCACTGAACTCTCTTTCTACCTGATCTGTTGCATAAAGGAATTCAGAGCAGCAATTCCCTTGATCTCGCAGATTTTTTTTCCTAGCAGCCTTCATTACGTGAGGACAAGATGGCATTTAGTCTTATGTCAAGATAATGATTCAGAATTGACCACCCAGCAGGCAGAAATAGCTGGAAGGGTAGAAGATTGGATGAAAAGTTAACATGGCTGACTGATATAGGGGAATTTGAGCCCACTTACTCTCAGGTCAAGGTGGGTCTGTAGATACCAGATCCTTGAACCAAAGTGACTTACAATGTAATGGTAGTGGGGAAGACCTTGGGAGATGGAGCGAAGAGAGGCTGCCTAGGGAACAGTCAGGTTAAGAGAGAGCATAGCCTCCAGCTGCAGAGTGAGCAGAATAAGAGGGTCAGGAGGGACCCTCCCTACATTCTCAGGCTCTGAAGGTAACCACAAGGGAATTGTGATTTCAGACTTGGTCATAGAGTCTATTAGTGTAGCATTACAATAAAGTAGAATTAACTTATTTGGTTATATGTCCCACCTGATCAACATGGTAAGGTTGATATCCTATTCTTACCTTATCTGCCAAGTTAGCAAGATTGAGAGGTTAAAGGTGTTGTATTCTTTAATGTACAATGCTTCCTAACACAATAAACACTAGAAAAAGCTAGCCGTCTTTAGGAAGAGCTTCAGCTAATTCTATAATAGCTTCTTCATGCCAAAATTTCCTTTATGTTTGCTGTAATTCCTTTGGTAGCTAATTTGTCCCTGTGACTTTCTATAATTCTATTTCTGATACTGATCTGTTCAATGGCCAACCAAATTCTTTTTAAAAACTACTTCCCTTCTTGTAAATTCTGTAACATAAGGCAGCTTGGTAAGTGGAACTTTGTTTTCCTCACTATAGGTACAATACAACTACAATGAACATTAAGCTATTGAAAGCATGGGGACTTACTTTACCATTGTTTTCTTCCAATATCTCTTTTATATTTTTTTAATTTCCTAGTCCAAGCTTGGATTTCCTGGTTATGCTGTGTTACTAATATCCTTTTGGAATCAGCCAAGATCAATGCTTCCACCTAGTGATTCCTGGGTTTTTAGATTTTTATTTATTAGTTTTTGTTTTTTTTAAATAGCTACCAAAGTATTTTATATGTAATACATTTAAGAGAAGAATCTTTTTAGCAAAACTATGAATACAAGTAGACCTTGTTTAGTGATTGCCTCATTTAGTGTCAAATTGCAGTTACAGTACAATGATGATGAAAAAGCAGATTTGCAACCAATGCCTACATTTACAATTTTTGCGGGTCTGTAAAGCAAAGAAAAGTTGAAGTAAGATCATAACCATAGCCACAGTTTCACTTAGCCACTGCTTTGCTCAACAACTGAGTTGCAGGTCCCAATTGTGGTCACTAAAAAAGGATTATTTATATTGTTAGTTCTAATCAGCCGAGACTGCCGAATCAACTTTCACCTTTCCCTGCTCTTATCTATTTTAGTGAACTTTAATCTTATGTGAGTTGTTTGCGAATCAAAGCAGACTTGCTAACTCCCCAAACTCATTGCAACAAATACGTTTGCGTCGAGGATATTACATTTGTTGGGATTCATCTTTCAGTGTTTCAGGTATATAGCCTATCTCCTTTTTCTCACATTACAACTAATGAAGAAAAACGGAATGAATCAATTATTTGCATCCAGATATTCCTCACACAAGAACTTTTGTGAACGTCCTCAAGAGGGCAGCAAACATCAACGCAAGCTCGCATTGTGGATTGCAGACATCCGTAAAGGCCTCTGAGGTAAGAGGGTCTTGTGACCGCACCAATGTGACCAGATGGCACAGCACTCCCCCCTCCCCCTCCCCCCGCTCCTCAGCAGCACAACAATCAATCCTCTTAGACTTCAGATGATGACTGCCAAAGCCACTGATCAAACGGGAATCATGACAGAGCTGCTGGATCAGTCTGAGAACAATCTGCTCGAATGCAAAGTGTGCTTTGAAAATTTTAACCCCGAGAAAAAACATCGGCCGAAGAACCTACCATGCGGGCATGTGATGTGCCTGGAGTGTGTCATGTCTCTGGCCCACCCTCGGAATTTCAGGCTGGAGTGCCCTTTCTGTCGCAGGGTCTGCAAATCTTCAGAGATCAGCGACTGCTTGCCGCTGTTGCACCTGATGGAAATCTTGAGTCCTTCCTCAGCCAATCGAACTCCGGTTGCTGGAAGGACAGTAGGGAGAAGGGAGGCTGTGGCTGCCTCTGGATCTCAGGTCTTCACCTTTCATCTTTCTTTTGGAGGCTGGGGAACGCTGATCAACCCCACGGGGCTGGCTGTGTGCCAAAGCTCCAGCTGTTTGGCAGTGGCCCACGATGGCAAGAAACGGATCAAGCTGTTTAGCTTCGGTGGCAGCTGCATACAGCAGTTTGGAGAAAGAGGGCAATCAGGAAATGACCTCAGGTACCCAACCGATGTCGCGGTCACCCTGGATGGTCATATTGTGGTCACAGATAGCGGGGATCGTTCAGTCAAAGTGTTCGACTGTGACGGCAGAGGCAAGATGGTTATCGCAGAGTCCTTTTCCTTGCCGTGGGGCCTTGATACCCTGCCACAAAATGACATCCTCATGACCGATTCGGAGGCAGGTGCTCTGTACTGCTTGTCGGCTGACTTTAAAAAGGGAGAATTAAAGGGAGTGAAAAAGTTGTACTCTGACCTGTGTTACCCAAGGAAAGTGGCTGTTTCGCCCATCTCTGGAGCCATCGCTGTCATCGAACATATGATGGCCAGAGGGCCCTGCTACGGCAATACTAGGCTGAAAATCTTCAACAGAGACTTGCAGCTAATCGGTCAGGTGGACAGTTTTGGCCTGAATCTTGTCTTCCCTTCCAAAGTCCATGCCAGTGCTGTGACCTTTAGCAGGGAAGGGCAAGTCGTAGTAACTGATGCTTATAACCAAGCCGTTTTCTCTCTTGGAAAACCTGAAGAATTCCCTTTTTGTACACCATTGATAACTCAGGGTCTTTCCTACCCTTTGGCGTTAACTTTCACACCAGATAATTCTCTAGTTGTTTTGGATGGGGGAGATCATTCTTTAAAAATCTATACGCTCAGCTAAACAGTGGTCTCTGGGTGGGGGACTCAACTAGCTCACAATTTCAAGGAAGAATATACAAAATGCTTAATTCTCCAGCGGGTGGGCTCTTCTCTGGCTTAGCTGTAGTGGATTTCGGTTCAAACAAGTTGAGACAAACTTAGCTCTGCCACTTTGTATCTCCCTCCCCAAATGGAAGGCATGTTAACTTATTTCTGAGTGGAACTGCCCTGCAAAATGATCATCCGTACTAGAATTAACGTAGTAAAATATATGGAGCCACGGGCGAAACTGTATATATTCGGTTCTGGATAGGATGAGTTTCTCTTGGGTTATTGATGGTACAAAGCCAGTCTATTTGATCCTTTCACCAGAAAGTTAGGATTTCTAAAAACAAAACAAAAGATTCTTTTCTTTTCTACATTAGAAAACAATTCTGGTTTCTGTTCGTTTTCCTAACCTGATGCCCTCCAGTTACATTGAGCTTGCCAATGACATTATTTCTAGCCAATGTGACTGAGGATTCTGGAAGTTGATATTTCATTTAAATTTAGAAATGTATGGAGCCACATGTGACCTGCTACACTTGTAAATTTAGAAAGTCTGGTTTATAACCAAGACTGACCCAAGAAACATCAGGGGAAAGGATACTTGTTAGTTATTCTGGGAAAAGCTGCCTTCAGTAAACACTTTGCAGTGTCATCGTATAAATAATTTAAAGTGGAGCAAAGCAGGGTATTGGAGTGACATGTTCACAGCTAGTCAAGGCATGAGGATGACTCACTTCCATATCATTCTATTAATTTCTTTTTAAACACCTTGCAGCTAGTTAAACCAGTGCAAACCTGCATGTGGAGAACAGCAAGCATTAAGTGAAGTGTTAAGATAATTCAGTACTAGCTACAGAATTTCTTTCAAAGAAGTGATATAGTTTAGATCAACCATTTCATCAATGTAAGGGACAAACTACTGTATGTATACAGAATTGCATTTTACATCACATATTCCTTTCTTTAATGGGTGAATGAAATATATAATACATAACAGTATAGTGATATTTTTGATGGTCTTTCCTTCACCTACATGAACACTCGTGTCTGACTTTTCTGATCATGCTAGTTCATGCAGCTTTCACTGATAAAAT
>JANHFL010010224.1:49281-71306 GCA_032468155.1 Oxyrhabdium leporinum | reverse complement strand
AGAAGCAGGGACTGAGGCGGGAGTCGCCGCCGCCGCCGCCGCCGCAGCTGGAAGATGGCGGTGGCGGGGGAGAGGAGGAGGAGGAGGAGGCGGCGGCAGCGGAGCTTGTCGCGCAGGCGAGGCTGAAGCCAGGCGGCCGCCTCGGCGTCTCTGGGAAACTCTTCTCCCGCGGCGGCGGTTGCTGCTCCGCCTCGAGCTTCGCGCGGATCCCCCCTTCCCCCCCCCCCGTGACTTTTCCCCGCCTCGGGCCGGGATGAGCCTCGTCGGCGCCGCGCTGGTCGCGCTGCCCGGGCGGCTGCGGGCGAGTCTTTGCGAGCGGCTGCCGCGGCTCTGAAGAGTCGCGGCGCAGGGAAGGAGGCTCCGGACCTACGTTCGCTTCTGCGGGGAGGATTCACCCTCGCTTGCCGGGAACGATGTCGGACACCAAGGTGAAAGTGGCCGTCAGAGTCCGGCCCATGAACAGGCGAGGTAATAAATGCGATGGAAGAAAAAAACCCGTGCTCATTTCTCCCTGAAACGATCCCCTCTCCTCCTCCTCCCTCCCCTTCTTCTTCCCTTGCAGAATGCACTTGTTTGCAGAAGGGTTGGTGGGGGGAGAACGGGGTTCAGAGTTGCAGCTTTTCGGGAAAGGGGTGTTTCGGGGGGGGGGGGTCGTCCCACCATTTCGCCAAACTTCGCAACGGCGGACGATCCGTGGGAAGCGGGGTGCGGAGCGCGAACCTGAAGAAACGGAGCTCGCAGATTGTGCCGTGTGCGAGCCCGGAGCTCTTGCAGCAGAAATGCTCGAGTGTCCTGCTGGGCTTCACCCCGCCGCGCTCCTTTTCAGGATTTTGGAGAACAACGCCCATCTCGCTTCCTATGCTTTCCTAGTCGTCAATGGGAATGGGGTTTTTGTTGGGTGGTTGTTGTTTTTTTTGTTTGGGTTTTTTTTTTGCTAGGCATGAGAAAGAATCGGGAAAAGTTCCGATCGATGTATCGATCTCTCGATCCATCGATCGGAAGAGAGCTGGAAGGGAAGTATGCCTTGGGGGAGACAAAAGTTCTGAAGTGCCTTGTGTTACATTCTAGAGTTGGAGTTGAATACCAAGTGTATTGTGGAAATGGAAGGGAATCAGACTGTCTTGCATCCTCCGCCTTCAAACAACAAGCAAGGAGAAAGCAGGTAAAAGAAAAAATCCAGAACAAATGTTCTGGAGCCCAGCAGCTTTCGTTATCTGCACATCAGCTGCTTCCTTAATCTGCCTCTGTTCCATAATAATAACAATAACAATAATAACAATAACAACAACAACAATAATAATAACAATAACATTAACAATAACATTAACAATAACAATAATGGTTTTGGCCATGATCCCCTTCTGGCTCATGCAGGTGCCAAATAGAAATAAGGTTAGTTAACCTGCAGAATATCGGAATATCCACTTGCATGAACAAAAAGTTAATGCGGTCTTCTGAATGATTTGCATTACAGTAGTATGTGTGTGGTGTTTGGGGTTGATCTGAAAGATAGTTAGAATTTCAGGCAAAAATGGATGCTGTTGGCGCTTAAAGGCAAAGGTTGGTAAAGATGTGCAGATGCCTCTCCTGGATTCCTTATTAGTTGTGGTTTATTTCAGTTGTGAGAATATATCTGGCATTTATTTATAAATCCCTGAAAAGAGCAATTGGAAATCTTCCAAAATACCCAAAATAACTTTAAAAATAGATCAGATTTTTTTTCATTCATTTGAGGTTTATAAGGAGAACTTATGCGGCAAAGGTGCAGAAGGAAAATTTACATTTTTTACTTTTTGAGAATGATCTGACTATAATATGAATCTGTGTCTCTGTGTGTTTTTATTCAGTGGATCTGAATTACAGCTTTCTTATAAATTAATTTGACACTCCTAGTTGAATTAACTTTCCAAATCAAATCAGAAGGTCAAAATGAATGGCTTTACATTTGTCTAAATTATTTCAAAGCCTCGGCATGTGCCCCAAAAGATTTTTTTTTTTTAATTCAAATGAAAATCTAAAACAAATTGACCTGGTTAAGCTCTAATAACTGAATTGGATTGATTTTCTGACTCTCTTTGATTCATCACGTCAAATCTGTTTTCTAAATCAGATTCATTTGAATTGAATCAAGTTGATTATCTTTTTGAGCAATTGAGACACTATCCTCTATATCAATGCAATAGTAATTGTATAGTTCGTATGGATAGTTATGCCTGATTTACAACATTATACTAGGAATGCAAGTCTCTATAATGTAGAGTGTGACATTGACATCTGAATGTATTAAACAGTAGGGCTCCATATGGATAATTTGCTTTAATAAAAGACAAAAGAAAGCTCACTCTGGAATCTGTTTCATGAAGAGACCTGGCTCCTTCACTTTCAGAATAAACTGGAGTGGCCATATTACTTTGCTCTCTTCTGCAGCATCCTGCAGTTCCTCTGGCACTCATAATTGGCAGAAGACTTCCAAGTCAGCTAGTAAAAAAATTAGAAGAAGTTTCTGCACAAGTACAGTATCTTACGAAAACTGTACTAACTTTTGCAAGTGCTGGAGGAAATTGCAAAGGGATGTGTAATGTTTGTTCGTACAAATGTTAGTTGCTACATATTACTAATTACCGGTATGTCTGCAAATAGCTCACCAGGTAGCTTATATTGTGCTGAAAACCTATACAGGTAGTCCTCCACTTATGACTGTTCATTTAACAATGGTTCAGAGTTATGACAGCCTTGGAAAAAGTGACTTATTGTCAGGTGCAGGAAACCAGAATCGCTAGTGAATATACCCAGGTAGATAGTTTTGTTGATCACTTATAGAAATCTTGTCAGATTGACTGCATTCCCTTGGGAATAGTCAGAGAAGGCTTCAGGGATTCTGAGATAGGTCAAGTCTGTGGAACTTTCTGCAGTGCAAGGATTCTAAGCTGGGCCCCCTCTTAGCACATCCCTTCAGTGTACTTGGAGTTTCCACCACACTAATGTTTTGATCTCAGATATTTTTTCTTCCAAACTGCTCCATGCCAGAATGTCTCTTTATTCCCCCTAAAGGGACTTCCTCTCCTTCAGCTGATGATTTCACCATACTTATAATCTGTACTCTACTTACAACCCTTGTATCACCTCTACAGTCATGTGGACACAGTTCAGGCAGTTGGCATCTGGCTTCCATTTACAGCCAGTTGCAGTGTCCTATGGTCATGTAATCATGATTTGCAGCTTTTTTTGGCCCATTTCTGGTAAAAATCCCCTTTTGGGGAAGCTGGATTGACTCAATAACTGTGATTTGCTTAACGACCCCAAAAATTGTGGTAAAATTGGACCTGACTCAAACCTATGACCACAACAACTTAAAATGAAAAGTCTGGTCCCAATTCTGGTCATAATGCAAGGACTATCTGTATAGTGCAGCCTAATAATTGAAATAAAGATTCCCAATGAAACTATTGTGAAACAATGCAATAGGTGAATTAAATACTTGCTTTACAGCTTTTTCAGAAGAGAGAGCAAGATAGGATTCTTGCAGGAGGTAATTGCAGAGTCTGCTGTCCACTGATGAGAAATATCTACCCCCTCCTGCCCATTGATAGAATGAAAGTAAGCTGTGAACTTTTCCAGAATATCCGGAATATCATAATATTAGGTCTGGGTGCATTTTTTACCAGCCACAGGTTCCAAATATTTCTGAAAGCAGACCTGTATTTGGCAATAATATACCTGACTAGTAACAGCTCCAGGTGTAGTATCACCAAAGCTGAGTGGCATTTTTTTGAGCCACAATGGCTATCAACCCAGGAGTAATGATGGTTCCAGAAGTGCTCTCAAGATTCTCATCTACCACTGACTTAGTTGTAGTTCTTAATTTATAATCAGCCTAATGAAGCTATAGCCCCATCCCATCTAAAATTAGATATATCCAAAGGTAGTAAAAGTAATAAGCTCCAATATGTCCAGTTCTGCTATCAAGATACTACTACTTTTTGTCTTGCTTAGTTGCATGGTCCATTTCTTTTGTATTTCACATGCTCTTCCAATAAAGCTTACAATGTACAATGTGAAGAGATGGGTTGTTTATCAGCTAGCTGACATTAGACATTGGCTTCTATGTCTAAGAAGATTAAACTTGGGTCTTTCCACTCTGAGTTCACTATTAATCATTACACCATGCTGGCGCTTACATAGAATCAAGTTGATAAGGATCAAATAAGTCTCATTTTAACATAATAATTTATATGTCTTTAAGATTTAATAATAATTCTTGTGTGCTTAAGTCCTAATTGTTTTCTATAGTTTCCCGTGCAGATTGAAATGATTACTATATTTCATGTAGGAATGTGCAAAACATTATGAGTTGAAACACCCAGTATCAAGTCCAAAGTGAGTTATTCAGACCAATCTGAAAGTGTTTCAAGCTCAGAAGAGTTATTTCCAAGATCAAAATAATTGCTTTAAACTTGAAACCAGGGCTTCTAAACATTTCTATGGTGATTCATGCAACGTACTTTGATCGTGAAATATTTTGATTTTAAAATGTTGTGGATATCTCTAATTGTAATGAGTTAAATAAGTTGTATTTTTTCATGGATTATATGTGACACAGATATTTTTAAAACAAGACACAGTATATTTAGGTAACATTTTTAATTATAACTTTTTAAAACCACTTTTTCATTAAAAGCAACATATGCCATTTATAGTGGCTGATGTGGTTATTTATCATAGCTTCAAGCTTTAAACCAAGTTAATAGGTAAAAGTTATAGCTGTGATGAGTTAGTAGGTCACTGTAAAACCCTCAGTTTCATCTTATCTAAGTGGAGTGTCTGGTGAAATGAGACAGATACCAACTGTTTCTTTATCCAACATATTATCAGCCAGATAGAAGCTGCTATGCAGGCTCTCTTATAATATCACCTGCCAAAAGCAGTGGATGGAATAACAGCTGACTGCATCCTTAGCCTTTATTTATAGAAAACTAAAAAAAAGTTATTCTGATTTCTTTTGTCTTGCTCATCATATTCATTTCTTCAGTTTATAAAATATAAAAATATTGTTAAATATAAACATTTATCCATTAACCATGTTGCTTTTGTCTCAGATGTTGGGTAAGATACTAATTACTAGGGTGTTATTCTAAAATTGCGAATTATTAAAACCCAGGTCTTAAGATGGTATATCTGTGGCAATAGTATTAAGATATTAAAATAGTGATCTTTTTTTGAAAAGCTTTCTTTTCTGGTCATGGCCCTTATTTAGAAATTTCATAGTAGGGTTTTTTTTTCAGCATCTGTGGTAGTAAATCTCAGTTTAATTAAATTATACCTTCTGATATTATCTTTTGGGTTTAATAGATCATTTTCTCCAGAAATTACATTTTTGGCTATATGGAAATTTGATTCAGTGAAAGAAAGTGTGTTTTACAAATGTTGGAAATACGGTTTAGTTATAAAAGAGCAAGCACTTTTAATAGTGTTTTTCAATATTTATTTGCAGTTAAGTATGAGTTAGGTTAAGATACAGTGAAATATAAAAGCAAAAATAATACATCAGTCAAAACAAAACTTTCTTACATAATATAAGGATGATTCTTTTAGGGATGTTCAACCTACAGTGATGCAGGGTATTTGGCAATAGCAAAACACAAAGCAAAACCTTACAGGTAGTCCTTGACCTACAATCACAATTGAGCTCAAAATTTCTGTTGCTAAGTGAGACAGTTAAGTGAGTTTTGCCCCGTTTTATTATCTTTCTTGCCACGGTTGTTGTGAATCTCTGCAATTGTTAAGTTAGTAACACAGTTGTTAAGTGAATCTGGCTTGCCCAATGACTTTGCTTGTCAGAAGGTTGCAAAAGGTGATCACATGACCCTGGGACACTGCAACCATCATAAACATGAACCACGGTGCAACGGTCATAAGTGTAAAAAAACAGTCATGTCACTTTTTCTGTGCCATTGTAACTTTGAACGGTCACTAAATGAATGGTTGTAAGTCTAGGGGTACCTGTAATTTGTTAGCAGTCAAAACAAAAAAATGAAGTATTGCTCTTCCATTATCTTTTGACTCTGCCTTGAGTCAAAGGGAAACAAGTCCTAAATTTTTCTATTGAAAATACAACAGCATATGAATAACTGCATCTGTTACTTCAGTCTTAAAGGTTCTAAATATAAGGCTATTCTCAGATAGAGAATAGATCTCCATAAAATATTATATCATTAATTCTTCAGAAAGATTATGCCCATTATTGTTGTAAAACCAGTTAACTCAGTTAACTATTGCATTGCAAGTTCCAGTCCCAATTGTGATCATAAGTAGGGGATTACTGTATTCAACTTTTCCTTGAACAGATCCAATGAAGGAAAGTCTACTTCTCTGGGTAATTATGCTACACTAGAAATTAATTATCTTTTCTAATTATTTTCTCCATCTCCTTATCCATGTTATTTAAGAAATTTTAAAGGGTTCAAAATCTGACTGAAGTTTGTGGCACCCTATATTATACATTGTTCCATAAGTCATTAATTACTATTGTTTGAATAATAAATTTAAGTCTGCTATGCATTATCTGTCTGAAATTGAGGCTTGTCATGCAAATTAGTATAAAATTGATCTAAAATTGGTGAAAATCTAACTTAGAAAAACTTGTCATTCAGCAGCAAATAATAACAATATATAGTCTCCTTTTGGATAGTGAAATTATCACTTTCCCCATCATAATCTTTTACATGCAGTTGAACATAGATATATTAAGATATTTTAAGTCAGCCGTTCCTTAAATTCTTAAAATAATTTAACTTACTAAAAAGCACAATGGTAACAGCGAATGGCCTATTTAATGAAAAGAAACTTAGATGCATGCTTAAAATACCTTCCAGTGTTATAACCTTGTTTCACTATCCTCTTGTTTCAAGTGTACAGCAACTAAATGTAGCCCATAAACTTTGGACCTGCTGAAACCTTGAACTTCCCCCAAAACATTATGTCTTCAATGAACATAGGATTGTGGCCCAGATGGACGCACACAGTAAACAATCACTCCCATGTTGACATGATCAGTTAAAACCATGGGGTTGTAATGTTCATTAAACAGTAAGCAAAAGATAATGTTAGTGAGACTAGAACTGAACAACAAACTCAGGGTTGAAGGAAACTTGATGCTTTCAATGTTATCAACGATAGATGGCAGTACTGTCATGCTAGAAGCTCTGATGTGTTCTTTCACTTTAGTTGGCAAGAAGCCAGTGAGCAAAAGTTGCTATCATTTGTGAAATCGAAAACCGTAGTGAGTGCTTGTCAGTTGCTTCAGAGATATGCCGTGATTGATTTTTTTTACTGCCAAAGGAGGCTCTCTTAATGATATTCATTGTTGAATGCAGATTAGTTATGGTGATGAGTACTCTGTTGACTTGAGTACTGTGAGCTACTGGGCCAAAAAAAATAAAGCTGTGAATCAGGAAGAGCTAATTTGTGTGATTAAGACTCAAGTGGAAGACCTGTGATGACAGCTAAGAAGCTTCATATGAAAAAAGGTTGATGTGATTACAGTCAGTCAGCAGAACAGTCAAAAGAAAATTTGTGTCAGCCTTGTATTTCACAGAAAAGTAATGGTTCCATTGTTTATGTTCTTCAGTATTGGAAAGTATGTGCAACATAGGCTCTTCACATGCCCATGGTAGAGATGAAAGCTTCACAAGTTATTACACACAATGCTCACAATTGTTGTCATACTACTAATTGCATATGGGGAGGTACTTAGGATGTTATTCACATTGATTTCCTTCAATCTGGCACCACAGTAAACTCAGTGCTACATTGTAACATTCAAAACTTTGAAACAACAGTTTAGTAGCATTCAGAAGCACAAAAAGGAAATTTTGCTGCAGCATGAAAAAACACTGCCTCACAAGTCACCCAAGAGGCAGTTATAATGTTAATTTTCACTGCTAGGCAATGCAGACTGAGTGCCTTGCAAATTCGATCTTTTTGCAAAATAGAAAAAAAAATCCATTGTGGATATCTGTTTGACTCAAATGAAAAGATTGGAAGGTTTGTCAAGCTCTGGTTGAAAGGGCAAAGTGTGGAGTTCTTTCATGATGGCTGTAAGAAGTTTGTCCCTTGTTGGCAGAAGTGTGGAGCAAATGGTTGTGATTATGTGGAAAAGTAAATACAGTAACAACAGAGCTTATTTCAAGAATTATTTTCCTGTTTCATTTATTAACATACCCCAAATTAAAACTAAAGATATGGAGGTGGAGCAGTACTTATTATTCAACCCATCGTATAGTAGTATTTTTTTTTCTTCCTTTAAATCATGTCTGATTCTTGTTCAGACTGCCTGGACAAGTCCCTGCAGTTTTCTGGACAGCATTTTTCAGAAGTGGTTTGCCATTGTCTCCTTTTTAGGGCTGAAAGAAGGTAACTCACCCAGCTGCTTTGTGCCCAAAGCAGCACTAGAACCCATGGTCTCCTGGTTTCTATCCTGATGCCTTAACCACTACACCAAATTGGCTCTCAGTAGTACTACAGTTACATGCAAAAGTTTAAGCACTTCTGGATTTCAGAAGGGCACAATCATTGTGGAAAGCAACAGTGTAGATTCAGGTTTACCGAATCACAGCTTGAATATAATTGCTGCTTTAACAGGTTTCACAATTCTAGCTAATAATTGAAGGTACATGGATCCACAGGGTTTTTCCCAAGCAATGTGGTTCTTTAAATTAGCCATAATTACCAAAAGTTGTTGCTGCTCTTTGATTTCAGAAAGCTATCCCAAAGTAGAGAAGATAGCAAGAAAAAAAGATGGCAAAAGCAGTAAGCAAAATAGCATGCTTGATACACACACACATCTACACAGCTTACTCTAGTAGCTCCTCTTTTCCACTTTATAACCTAAAGATACTGGACTCTGCACAACTGGTTTTTATCAGTCTTGTCTTGGAATAATGTTATAATTTAAAATGCAATTTCAGGAGGGGTCTGGCTATTTTTAAGCAGTTCTGTATCGTGGAAGTTCATGTCCTAACATTTGGCACTTTAATCCATTAGTCATACCTTGACCAACTTCTGGTTTGTGCATGTCATTGTTTCTGTTCACCCTAAGGTTAAAAGATTATTTGCTGGACAAGGCTGCAAAGAGGTTTCATTCCTCTGAAACATACATTCTCTCCAGTTCAGCTAGCAGTGTCCAAAGTACCCTTCCAACTAGAAGAAGTTGATGCAACTTCTACATATCTCTGCAAATCTGAATGCATACTTACTATTTGTGTTTAAGTTGTTTATAGATCTTGAATAAGAAAATACTGAATATGAAATCGCAGAGATTTGAATGCAGTTTTAGACAGTATAACACCTCTCTTGGCAGAATTTAAATATTTCTACTCAGCTGAGTCTTTCAGGTCTTTTTGTGGAGAAATATTCTTGTCTCCTTGGGTGTACTACATGTTGAGATTGCTCACAGATTTGCAATAATAATCAAAAGATTCCAAAAGTAAAATATTTTTATTTTTCTTTCTTGTAAATACTTCACGTAGATATAGAGGCACCTTTCATCTAATTGACTTCTGAAATATCCAATTTCTTTTTAGCTTCAGTTTCTTCAAAGTGTGGGACATCAGCTTCTAGAATAGGCTGATATACATTTTAAAGACACTTTATTTATCTGTGGAAAAAATTGGCCAAGAGTTTTCTGCCAGTTTTCAGTTGAATTTACTGTGTTTTTCAGACTAATTATTTAACCGTAGAGTACCCATTATCAGAGCATTTTTCATAATACATTGCTTCCTTCCATGGAAAATCTGTCTATCACATTAAATGCCATATGACAAATCCTTCTTATGTTCCATGTGACTCATCTCCATACAAAATACATACAAGTATGTACAACTCATCACTAATCTTTATTCAGAAGGAACAATGAGGAAAAAAATGGTTGATCAAACATTTTCTCCATCTGTCAAGCAATCATAATATAGACTACTGCAGAAGTCATTTTATTGTTCAAAACCTGAGGCTGAGCCTTCATCAGAGGTTCCAGATAGAATAGTGTACTAGTGGGATCTGAAACACATACAGGTAGTCCTTGACTTACAACTGGTCATTTAACTGTTCAAAATTACAGTGTTTCTGTGAATGAAACAGTAGCAACCAGTGATCCTTGAAGCATATCTCTCCCCTCCTCTCTCCCTCTCTCTCTCCCTCCCACTCACGTGCTCTATTAGTGACCATTTGGCTTCTTATTTAAGGAAAGAATTGTAGTCACCAAATGAGGAGAGGGATAGTGGAAAAATGTTACTAAGGTGCTAAGCAGTTATTTTTTATCTAAATCTTGTTAATATTACTTTTTTCCACTGTCAAAAACACATTTTTCCACTATCAATAAATATTAAATTCAACTATCTTTCACACCAGAAAAAAGTTATATTAAAGTGATTTAATAGTTACGAACACTAATCAGATTTCAATTCTTTTTTTTATGCTTACTCATCTTCCACTTGGATTTCCACACCACAGAAAATTACCAAAGGTAAGCAACTTATTTCTATTCTCTTTGATTTTGTAATTTCAAATCAAGATCATTTGCTTACAGTAATACATAATACAGGTCTTAGTTTTAAGAACTAATAATGCCACTTTGCTTTCAGATCAATACTTTTGTAATCCTGTATTTTGTTAATTTGTTAAGATAGGTACAGAGAAAGGCTTTAAGATATATACAAGGGTATGTCCTTTCCAATGAACAATTTTTCAAATAATAATAGATATTACGATAAATAGCCACTAGATGTATGTCTATATTTGCTTCAGTGTTCTATGGCATATTTCAATGATTGTATGAATAACCTTGATATGATTACTTTTCACTTTTGTTTAAGAAATGAAAAAATTGTAAAATACTGTGTGTGTGTACACATGTGAATTGTCTTCTCTAATAAGCAGAAACATATATATCTTCTACTTGAACGTAGTTTTCATCTATGAAATAAAAGTGAGAGGCACTTTAATTGGAAGAGCAGACCAGGAAACAGAAATATTTATTTTCAGTTCAAATAATGCCAAACCTTCTCTGAAACTAATATTGAAAAATGTTTAAAATACATATACAGTGGTATCAAAGAATTTAGCTAATTTCAAAATGAACAAAATCTGAGACAATCTCATTTAGTACAAATTTTAATATTATATCTCTCTGAAAACCTGAATACTAGTTTTGGAATGCATCTCAGAGGCCATAGATATGAATATTTTGGAGATTTATAGGAAGATCTCAGATACACAGTATATACCAGGAGTACTAAGAATCTTTTCAAGCTAGAAGATTTCTGCAAGAGTGGGAAAAATTGCAAAATCAGGCATAGAAAGATTTTTAGGAAAAGTTTGGAAGCTCTTATTTCTACAAAAAGAGATGGTGTAAGATATAAATTTAAAGGATCCTAAATTTTGCTTGTCATATCCAATTTTCATTCCTGGAATCTGCACACAATTGTACATAAAAAGTAAATATACATTCCAAATTGTAGAAAGATGTTCTGTTTAACTTTATGTCATGAAGATCTTACATTCTGTTCACCTATGAATTTGTTGAAATACATAGTTTTGATTAGGGGCTGGTATAAAATGTATTTGTACTAACCACTAGTAGGGCTGATGATAGCAGGAATCACGTTCATTTTATTTTCTATGAAAATGTATAAGTAATTTAAATGTGAATTGAAGATTAAATTTTAACTAATATACTGTATAATGGAGGGAAGTGCAACTCTTCAAATAGAATGCAAAATGGAGCTCAAATCCTGAAGGTCCAAGCTCTAGTCCTCCAACCTGCCAGAGCATTTCCCTTCCATTCATGCGTAACTCAGCAGGCAGCACTTTAACTCCATCCTCTTAACAGTCTGGGATGTCGCCTAATGATCACAACTGGGAGTGCCATAATTGCAGTCATTGAGCAAAGCAGTCATGTGGACATCTAGCTTAATGACCACTTTGCTCAACAATCAAGGTTCAGGCCCCAATTTTGCTCATAAGTTGAGGACTACCTATATTCAGATGTCTTCCTGTCAACCTCCTTATTTAGCCCGTCCTGCCAAATCTTTTTATGCTGAACTATACATTAAGTTAGCTTGTAAAGGTATTTTTCTTTTAGTTAGTTGCCAACCAGAATCCAGCTACCTTGACTTCCAAATCTACTTGTCCCTCAGCATGGATCAGATGGGCATTGTCATGTAAAACATCAGGCTGCTTTGCAGGAAGCAAGGGGGGGAGGCATACCTCTCCTCTTCTAATCCCATATCGCAAAAATTCTGTGGGGCATGGGTCGGGCTGTGAGAAAATGACCAGCTCAAAGATACCCAGTGAGTTTTCATGGTTGATGTTCGACTAGAACCATGGTCTTTCAATGCTACTCCAGAATCATATCACTACTGCCCTATACATTGTAGCTATTTAGTAAAGAGTATAGGACTCATATGAAATCTTCACTAGGAATAAAGGATAAGCATAATAGACTGGATTTTTAGTGTTTTATTTTTGATAAGAAATTAGTTAAAATAATCAAAGAGAAACTAAAAACTAAGTATCCAAGCTTAATGAACTTTGTCTGGTTCATATTAGTGCAGGTACTGATCTAAAGTATATTTATCCATAGGTATTTGCCTTTGATTACTGTTTCTGGTCTATGGATGAATCAAACACTGCCAAATATGCAGGTATGATTTTTCATTCCTACTATCTTCAGCTGATTTAAAGCTTTATTCTCCATTCCTGTTTAGCATAAAACATTGGTTTCTTGCTTTCTTGATTGCTATGGTATTTATGCTAATATATTTTGGCTGTACAAGTAATCCTCATTTATTGACCACTTATTCAGCAGCTGTTCAAAACGGTACTGGCGCTGAACTGTTTCTCAAAGTTTCATTCATTACAATGCTACCACAGTCATATAAGTGTGATTTGGGAGCTTGGCAACCAGCTTACACTTACAAATGGTTGCAGCATCCTGTGGTTATGTGATCGCCTTTTGTGACTTTCCCTGCTGGCAAAGCAAAGTCATTAGGGAAGTCCACAAGGAAGGTTGCAAGATGATCTGTTAAGTCCTATCAGCCTTCCAATCATTGGTCACACACCCTCAGCCAAGGATCAGTCCTAACAAACAAAGTGCCATTTAAATCCTCAGTTGCTAACTTTGCATTAACTAAATTTTGAATTCCATTAAATGAACTGGTATCAGTTTACAATTCACACTAAATTGTATACTGCATTATTTGTACTCACACTAATCATGACCTATCTGTATTTGCTCCTTCCATATATCACTAGGCTAGCCCAAGCTTCCTGCCAAATTTCCCTCTGCCATCTTTAGCCTTCTTTATTAAGCAGGGACAGTGTGGGTTCTATCCTTTTCTTTCCACCAGGCAGTGGGAACATATCAATTTCAGCCAATAGAGCAGCAAGAGACTATGGTTGATTCTCTGACATGTACACATCAGTAAAAACTAAAAACAAACTAAATTATGGCTCAGCAGAATCTAAGTCACATAGGTGAGATAGACAGCATAGAAATAGAGTTCTTGACTTTTTTTGACAGGTTAGTCCTTGACGTACGACCACAATTGAGCCCAAAATTTATGTTGCTAAATGACAGAGAGCTTTTGCCCCATTTTAGGATTTTGGTTGCTACAGTTGTTTAGTGAATCACTGCAGTTGTTAAATTAGTAACACAGTTGTTAAGTGAATCTGGCTTCCCTATTGAATTTTCTTGTCATAATAATGTTGCAAAACTTAGTCACAATAACAGGAACACAGCAAATGTCATAAATATGAACCACATGGCAAGCTTCCAAATTTTGATCACATGACCATGGGGATGCGGTAAGTTTCAAAAACGATCATAAGTGATTTTATTCAGTGCGATTGTAACTTTGAACAGTTGCTAAACTAACGGTTGTAAGTTGAAGACTACCTGTAAATGAATAAACTGCATAAATAAATTATTTATTTATTTGAATATTTATTTAAATAAACTAATTGATAAACTGCAACATGCAAAGCAGATATATAAACTTTATGAATAAATACATTTATACAAAAGAAAAAAATTGAAAAATGGCACAAACATCCACTCCTTTCAAGAATCTTTTTATTTTAATCAGTTTAAAAATGGTAATTTAATAAAACAAAATCTCATTACAAAGAAATATAAATCTTAATGCAACATAAGATATGCTATTCATTATGATTTTATTGTTCTTATTTTTCTCTTGAGATTCTATTTTTAATTTCAACTGAGTTTTTTCAAGCATTTCTAGCACCAATAACCTAACCTAATATAGATAACAAAAAGTAGAGAAAAATCTTTTACATTTTATTTGTGCTTTTTTTTAAAGTAAAATAACCTCCCAAATATCCACATTCTAATTTTTGTCTCAATATGTGTTCCGACAGTTAGAATTGCTATCGGTCAAAAGCAACAGTGGTAGGCCCACAAACAATCTGATTGATACAGAGGGGGCAAAGTACATTACAGTATAGATAATTCCATCTCAGTTATTTCCTTTTTTTTTCTTTTTTGTAGATCAACAAGTTGTGTTTAAGTGCCTTGGAGAAGGAATTCTTGAGAAAGCCTTTCAGGGATATAATGCTTGCATTTTTGCATATGGACAAACAGGTAAGAGTTGTATTTATAAGTTCCAAATGGAAATGATACGTTTTGCAGAGGTTGTCACCATCTTCTGGGAAAGAAGAACCACTCATCAGTGTCTTCTTCACTGTGAACCTCTCCTTAAGGTCAGGACTTGACTTGGCCCAATAATTTCATCCTCCCTCTCCACCATTTTGCCTTAATATGGTTTTTTTATATAAAAACAGAAAGGCCCTGTCCTCTCTCGAATTCTTTTTGGTCCAGTTTTTTTTCCTGGATTTCTCAACCTGCTTTCCTATTGTTATCTTGCTTTAACCTTGGTGGTTCTCTAGAATGGGTCCCAATCCCCGGTCTGTGGACTGGCACTGGGCCATGGTACGCCAGAACCCGGGCCACGCAAATAAGTGAAGTCTCATCCATGGCATGCAGGCAGCATGCAAAATCATGCTCCCTCTGATCTGCTGAAAAATCTCTGTCTGTGAAACTAGTCCCTGTTGCCCAAAAGGTTTGGGGGGGGGAGCACTGTTCTAGAAATCTTGGAGGCTTTCAATATGATCAGGCATAATATTTCTCTGAGTGAGTGGTAAGGGCTGAGCCTTGAAGGCATAGTTTTGCATTGTTTCTGATTTTTCTGTTGGGTGCTAAGGCAAAACTATTTGACAGGGTTATGTGGAGATCTGGAACTGAAAGGTAAAATGTGATTGTGAGTATGTGTGGACCTACATGTAGCATCTTTTAGGAACACCTTAAAGCAGCCATTTTTTTTCCTGAGCTTATGAATCTTCTCTCTGTTGCTAACATGCATTCTTGAGAAATGATACTTTGTTGTATGCTACCTCCTTAACTCAAATACACATTTTTTCCTGAGATGGTGCAATTTGTACTATTTATTGATTTGTTACTTATCATTTTCGAAAGAGACAGCAATTGATAACTTTTCCATTTTTAAATATAAAATACATCTTTATATTCCTCTTTTAGGCTCAGGAAAATCCTTCTCAATGATGGGAAATGCAGAGCAGTTGGGTCTGATCCCGCGCCTCTGCTGTGCTTTATTTCAGAGAATCACTTTAGAACAAAATGATTCACACACTTTTAAAGTAGAGGTATCTTACATGGAAATCTATAATGAAAAGGTCAGAGACCTACTTGACCCTAAAGGGTGAGTGACCCCCCCCAACCTCTTAACTCTAGATGTATAGTATCTTTGAGGGAACTTTGGTACATATTATTTACTTTCTCTTTATAGTTTGTATTTTTCATTATTTTCCTAATAGTATATAAAAATAACATTGATATTTATTTACCCTGCTAGTTGCTGTGGCAGGTTCAAAAAATAATTTCTTTTTAATTTGAGAGTGAATTACACATCATGGCTGTGTCAGTCCATCTTTAAACTTAACTGTTCTTAATGGGGAAAATATATACGGTCAAAAATGGAAACTATTTTCTTAACTGATAGCATTTCCATTTGTTTCCCTCTATCACACTTTATCTAAATTGGAGAAACCAGTTTGAAGTCACATCTCTCCTGCTGGGATGTGTAATGTAAGCCTGACCCTGTTTATTACAGAGAGCTATAGTTATTCAAGCAGAATTGTCAAGAGTCTCTAGTGAGTAGTGTTGATTAAGGCTGCTAGTTGTAAGATTTTGTCTTAAAAAGAGTATACAGATGCCAATTTTAATGGAACAATGGGATTTTTTTAAACATTTATGGAGATGATAGAAATGTTACTTAGTACCTTTACAAAATTTGTAAAGGAACCAGATTTTTTTCAAGGAGGGTGTTAATTTCATTGTTTCATTTTCTGTTTCCTGCCTTTTTACAGTGTAGATATGAAAATATTTTTAATAAAAATAAACCTTTATATTTCTGATAAGTGCATTTTAACAGTATTTTTGTCTCAAAGGAGTCGGCAATCCCTCAAAGTTCGTGAGCATAAAGTTTTGGGTCCATATGTAGATGGTTTGTCTCAACTAGCCGTTACTTGCTTTGAAGTAAGTAAGGTGTAAGAATTTGGTCAATATAATGGTATTCCTGGGTTGAAGAATGAATTTGCACTTCTATGCTTATACTGCAGGGTGAGAAAATAACGATGGGGGTTAACTTATATAAGGACAGTATATGCAAGAAATTTATTTGTAGTAAGACAGATTCACTTGCATAAAAACATGCATGTGTTAAAC
Source organism: Oxyrhabdium leporinum (assembly GCA_032468155.1). Classification (NCBI taxonomy): domain Eukaryota; kingdom Metazoa; phylum Chordata; class Lepidosauria; order Squamata; family Cyclocoridae; genus Oxyrhabdium; species Oxyrhabdium leporinum. The sequence goes on along the minus strand of JANHFL010010224.1, from coordinate 54,490 downwards.
ATTGTTAAAAAAACAGACAAGGGAAATATGCATTAGAGGAGAAAATATAAGTTATATAAGTTAATTACAGTAATTGACCACTAATACATTTTAGATGTACTGATAACTAAACAAGTTTTGTTTAAAAAAATTAATTTATTCATTTTCAGCAGGTACATTTTGGAGGTATAATAGTGGAAACAAAAATGTCTATAGTTGCAATAACTTTGAGCAAATTAAATGAAGTCAATATTAATGTAAGTGGGATGACACATTGTTTTCATCCGAAATAATGAAATGGATTTGTGTCGACCTCTTTGATCTATTTTGGAATATGCAGTTGGAGATGATTTATAGGTTCAGTTAAGGACAGGCAAAAGTGCTGTGAGTTTAAATTTATTTAGACATTACATTATAAGGGCATAGGAAAAATAACACAACTCTCTCCTTCCAGTCAGCAAAACAGCATAAAATATTTACAAACACGGAAATATCTCCATCTTTCTAGGATTATTTTGAACAGCAACCTTGGAGAATAGATCTTAACCGTGCTTTTGAAAGTACTGTAGATGGAACTTTAGTCATTGCAGAGTGGACAGGAGTTCCATAAGAGTGAAAAAAACACACATATAATATGCATATAATGTTTATTTACATCTAAAATGATAGGTTTACTGTATATAAATTGCAAATGCTGCAATTGGAAAAAGGAAATTGTGTCCAATGTTTTATGTTATTCATCAGGATATAGAGTCACTAATGTCAGAGGGAAATAAGTCCCGGACGGTTGCAGCAACCAACATGAATGAGGAAAGCAGCCGCTCTCATGCTGTATTTAATATTATCATCACTCAAACACTTTATGATCTGCAGTCTGGCGTAAGTGAATTGAACATAAAGACATGTTATTATTTGAGTAATATGTCAACAAATTTAAATCTTATCCAGTTGTTTTCAGTGGTATTTGCCTAAAATTGTATAAATAAGAATGTAAAACATGAATGTACGTCCACTGAAATTTCTACTGTTACAGGTGTAAAGAATATTTTTTTAATCTGGAATAAAGGGCTAAAATGACAGTGGGTGATAAAACAGTTTTAAAATTAAAATGCTTTGACAGTTAAATTCAGCCAAAGAAGGTGTTGAGTCTCTAATATGATAAGATTTCTAATGCGTATTACGGTTTATTTTGCATTAAATATCAAAATAAATATTGAATTATAAAGATCCAATATGACACTTAACCATATTTATTTGGTATAGCTTTTCAATGTGTGCCTATGCAACCAAACAAAAATGGGTGCAATTCTGTAATCTGGAACTTTACATAAGTAATTTATTGTTGGTCAGTAATCATACCTTAGGTCTGTGATGGCAAACCTTTTGGACTCTATATGTCAGAAATTCAGAAAATGCTTACCTTGACTCTGGCATGTCATATCACCACCTGCATCTTGGCCAAGGGAGGCCTTTCAGGATCTCTTCTCTGGACTCTCCTCTCCATTCTCCAAACCCTCCAAAGTCACATGAGGAAGCCCTGCAAGGCTTCTGCAACTTCAGAAAATTATGTGAGAATCCGTGCATGATTTTCAGATGCCTCTGTCTGTCCAAGAGAAAGGGCCTCTCAGATGAGCTTCGGAGAGTCTGGAGGCCTGGCATGTCACGAGACATGGTGTGGCATGTCACCTGTGACACGCATTTCATAAATTCACTATCACTGCCTTAGGTATTTGGTGGTAAGAGAGTGACAGACTGAAGTCAGTAAAGGAAAACTCAGCTTCGTTGCATACTGTCTAGATTGAAGGACAACTTAATCTTGTCTCTTATGATTAAAGTATCATGCACATTTTATGAACAAATTAAAAAAAATTGTTCACCTGTTTAGAATCCTGGTGCTACAATGGTTGTAAGTGTCAAAGCTGGTCATAAGTCACTTTTTTCAGTATCAGTGTAACTTCAAATGATCAATAAACAAATGGTTGTAAGTTGAAGACTACCTGTATATTTCCTTTAACCTTGTCTTCAAATGTAGTATTGGCATAATTAATTTGTAGTTTGTAACTTTTATACGTAGTAGTATAGTAATGTTCTGCTCAAATGTAATTTGAATATGAAGAAAATTAAAAATATGTAAACTTTTGTTGTGCTATAATGATAAACTCAGTAACATTCATTTGGGTATTTATACCATGTAAGAAATGAGTATTTTCCCAGCTGTTGGCCTTTCAAGATGACAGTGGACCTTGGGAGTTATAAACTGACTATAAACACGCCAACAGAAGGGGCAGACCAAATCTTTTCATCCAGGTTTTTTTTTTAAAGGTACAGAGGAAATAAGCTGAAATTACACAGGCTCAGCTTTGTTAGATGGTCAAATGACTGAATAGTATCCCATTTTGTTGGAAAAGTTAAGAATAATAATGGTGATTTATCTCTAAAGGCTTCCCTGTCCTATTCGTAGCCTTCTTTTTAAAAAAAAAAGGTATTCAGCCATTTGGCCATCAGATTTCAGCAGTGAAACCTCTCGATGCTGGATGTGATCAGTGAGGTACTGTGGATGTACACGTGTGTTATCAGTTTTTACTTCTTCTGTAAATCATAATGTCCATTAAGAAAGCTTCAGCTTTTTTTTTTTCTTTTTCCCTTGCTTAGAACTCTGGAGAGAAAGTAAGCAAAGTCAGCCTGGTCGATCTGGCTGGTAGTGAGAGAGTATCTAAAACAGGAGCTGCAGGAGAACGTTTGAAGGAAGGCAGCAACATAAATAAGTAAGGCACTGAGGAAACTATACAAGTATATTGATTCTAGCTGCATTTATAGGAAGGCCTTTTCAAATCAAGTTTCTGGTCATTTTGCTACATGCTAATTGTGCTTTTATGTCTTGGATGTCTTATTTTTTTCCCCCTGCATTTATTTTCTATTGATGAGCAAGAAATATAATTTAAATAGGATCTTCTACCTTGAAACGAATTCACTGAAATCAACCCAAGCAGTTTTTGGTATGGCAACAAGGAGAAATTAGTTAATTTTTCAAACTATTCTTTCTATGGGGTTTTAAAATACAGTTACAAAATATAAGAATAATTAACCGAGTACAGGAACATGTTTTCAAAATGTATAGCTATTAAATAAATGGGAAGAATTATAACTGAAGAGCTCCTTCACACAATTAATGTAATTTTCAGAAACAAGTAAATGAAAGAAACAATTTTGACTAAGTAATTTTGCTTCAAAAGAAAAGATTCTGATCGGGAAACTGCCTTATTTGCCTTAAAACTATCTTATTTGCTTCCACTAAAGCTATTTGTACTGTGGTCTTTTTTAATTAAACAAAGGATGGCTTATGAAATAATGATTTCTTATATGCTTTTTAGCAGACCTATTTTATTATATATTTGAATATATGTGCCTATTTCCTCTTAATTCTTTTTTTTTTGAAGTAGTGTTACCATACATTTAGGCTTGTAGTAGAGTTTGAAAATAGCCACAGATCATGTTTTCTGTTTCTTCAATCCTGTCTTGTATGAAAGTCTCTCTCCTTCTTCTTGTCTGGGTTCGTTGTGATGGTGCATTTTATCTGGATCAGCACTGTCCAACATTTTGATCAGTATTAAGTTTTTAATCAGGTTTGCAGCTTCTGCCATTATTACAGGCATTTTCCAGTAATTTGATCAAGCCTACGTACCCACAGTATAATTCTGTGTATAATTACTTAAAAATAAGTCCCAGTGAGCCCACAGGTGGTTGTTGTTCTTTTTTCAGGTAAGCAATTTTATACTACATAGGATTGCAGTGCTGCATTGTGAAGTGCAGCATTTGCCAAAAGGCCAGAACTGATTGAACTCTTTGAGTTTCTAAATGGCTTATGTATATCTTGATTTGAATTTTTATTTTATGATAATTTTATTTTTATTTTTTATTTTTTGTAAGATGGGACAGTCAGTCTTTAAAGGCCCTTTCCCATAATTATCTAACCTGAAAGTGTTTCAGGTCAGCCACAATAATTAAATTTGAATTATCGAATGTTTATAGCAGATCTTAGTATTCCTTTAATTCTAAGGATATAATAATAACCCTCATGGGTTAGCCTAAGGCTATTTTTAGCTGTCATAGTACTTTGTTTCTTTGGGAGGCTCATAAGCAATAGGTGAATGCATGCTCTTCTCTTGCTCCCACATAGCTGATATTTGAGGGCTACTACTACCCCTTAACTGAAAGTAATGCTGAGGTTTCAGAAATGATAGTCCTCAGTATACTTGTGTATTTTTCCAGTCCCCTTTTAAAAATGATATTATGACTATTACCAGGTCTTCTTTAATACCGCAGGCTGATTATATGCTGTATGACAGGCAGAACATTTTTTCCTGCTTTAAATTGCTTCCAGTCAGTTACGGTTTTCTTAATCTGGTACAGATCACTGGCACAAAGACTTAAGTTTGGGTTCCGCCGCCCCGCCCCCCAAAAAAAGCTGCTTTATATCAAATTAAACTATTATATCTTTCTTCTACTCTTAATGCTAATTCTATGCTTGTTTCTATTTTCCTACCTATCTTAATCTAACAACTTCCTGTTACTATTACAACTATTTTTTTTCTCTGCATATTATCTCTATGTTTGTAGCAATACATTTTTCTGTTTTAACTATTTCCTACCTGTTGAAATATTTCCGTTTTCCCCAGCTCTTGTCCAGAGTCATTTGAAGAACCTTTCCGCTCCACTATAGACTTGCAAATAGTTTTCTCTCCAGGATCCAATCTGGGTCGGTCACTGGGATCAGAGATTTTGTCTTCCAAGTCTCTAGAGTGTGTGCTGTTTTTCTCCACCACCACCCCACACCCCACAATTCCCAAGCCCTCAGAGTCCTTACTTTCTGGAGCTGATTTGTGGAGCTGCCTGCCAGGTTGCTGCACCTAGTGGGCTTGCTTTGGGCTGTTTCTTTTGCAGAGTCTGGTCACTTTTCCTTCTCCCATCTTTCCCCTTTGTCTCTCAGCAGGTCTTGGGGCATCAGGGCTTGCAGTTTTGTTTCCCTATCTGGGGACTGCCACTGAGTTGCTTGCCTCAGTGCTTTTTCCCCACTTCTCTGCTGTCTTGACTCCTTTTTTCCACACCCACACACATGCCTGATTCATCTGATCCATTTTATATACAAAGTCTCCCAATGAGCCTAGGTGGCGCAGTGGTTAGAGTGTTGAACTGCAGGCCACTTCTGCTGATTCAATCTAGCGGTTCAAAT